>WBZZ01006207.1:45000-55000 GCA_019918135.1 Paulinella micropora
GCTGTTCTCGGGGTGTTACCGACAATGAGTCCTAAATACGATGAGGCTTTGTATCCCCAAGGTCGCTCCGGATGATACGCCATGCCGGTGCGGAAATAGTCTACGTTTCCGGTAGGCTCCACTTGGCGGCCAACGAGGGCTGTACACAGGAGTTGCGCAGTACTTCGTCCATGTGCCGGGCCTAAATGGAAGATGGTGGCCTTCAAAGGGGATTTCAAAAATCCATGCATCGTGCTTGCGCCTTTCGGATGGTTGAGGATCTTTTCCACGGTCTCCTTTGTTAGGACGTTCTAGTCCACTGTTGCTTCCTGAAGGAGGCGTTGGCGCAAGCGTTTAACTCTGACTAGGCAGAGGGCTTCCGTGTTGACGACGCTGTGTCTTGCAATCGCGCCGTTGTCGATAAGACCCATTCCCAACGTGAAGTCGGAGAATGTCGAGTGGTCCATCTCATGAGGTATGTTGCGAGAAGGCCAGTAGAGTTGCATGAGGTGCGTAGGTTTGTCACGACTGAGGCCGAACGTGGCTTCACCAAACTCGATATCAGAGCCGCCCCAAGGGGTGTTCCCATACATCTGGCGAGGGTCCGTACGTATGTAGATCTGACTCTCCCGGGTGCGTGGAGGCGCCGTAGTGGACGACCAGCTCGATGTCGAGCTCGAGGACGAACTTGAAGTTGTGCTCGAAGTTGTGCTCGAAGTTGTGCTTGACGATGAGCTTGCCGATGAGCTTAACGATGCACTCATAGACAAACTCGAGGATGAACTCGAAGCCTGGTTCGGTGCTGCAGTCCATGGGAGGAAAGTTCGCGCCAGGAGCAGGTTGGCGATAAAGTTGTAGTGGTCTGTATACGGGAAGACCATCTGCTCCGCACATCTCCAGTGGATGTCATTTTTCGGTGGCGGGATTTGGTAGGTCCCACGGGCGTTTTCTGCCGTGCGCAGCAACGATCGTTCCACTCGAGGGTAGTCCCAACCGCCGCTTACTGGAGTGATGTTGTCGGGCCATAGTCCTTGGCTAGTGATCATTCGTTCCGGGACCCAATAACCAAGGTGTGGACAACTGGGGTATGTGCCCACGAAGCAAACGGATCCCATGGTCGGGAAGTAGTTCGCGTATACTTCCTTGACGATCCATAAGTCCTCGTCCGAAGCAGAAGCCTTTTCCTCTTCTTTGCGTTCGGGGATAAAGTTTGGAGGTACCCATACGTTTGGTACCGGTCGGACCTCCTTGTACGTCTGTTGTGGGTTCTGACTCGCGCGTAAAGTGGGGACTGGAGTCAGGACTTCAGCTCGTCGAAGTTGAAAGGGATCTCCGATTGCGCGACGGGCGTTTGGTGTCATTGGCGGTGCTTCGAATCCCGCGAGTCTGCGGCTCGGGTATTCGTGCAGAGGGCCGCGTCCGACATTGGGGGAAACACTTGCAAGCCGGGACGGCCTACCACCAGTAGTGAAGCTCCGTAGTCGGATTCTTATGCCAAGGGGCCGAACACTTCCTATGGGGGATGGCTCGGGTGCCTCGGGTTCGGGATCCGGGGCCGGAGCACGTGCTTCGGTCTGAAGCGGCAATCGAGGAATTGGTGATCCCTGACTCTGTTTGAGGTCACGAGCCAGGCCATCGCTTATTGGTCTTGCCGGCATACAATCTGCGGTCGCCACTCGTAGTGCTGATGACGACGATGATGACGAAGACTGAGCTTGAGGGAGCGCCACAGAGGCGGCCGTAGATGGCGTAGTCAAAGTCGGAGCGGGCGGCACTAACGATGATGATGACGCTGATGATGATGATGATGATGATGATGATGGTGATGACCGATAGCTCAAAGAGAGTCTCGTATTCGAAGGCTTGCCTCGAAGTTGAGCGAGCTATTGTCGTGCCAGTGCGTCCTCCCTCTTCCAAGCTGATGGACGCCAAGGGCTAATTCCAATCTGGGAGGCATTCGGCGTGTTTCCCACTTGAGAGGGAGGCGTGTCTTTCCATCCCTGGGCCGATCCACTCGTGGAAGGCGTGGCTGTCGCAGCAGCTGGAGATGGAGACTCTTCTGGATTTGAGGATGCCTCCAGTTTCTGTCGTTTGGAAGGAGGAGTACCCGGTCGCTTCGATTCCAAATTTCCGCTTCGGGCGCGATGAGTGATGTGTTGAGTTTGCGAGGGCGTAGGATGGCTGGCTTGGCTCTCGCTGTCCTGTTCGCTCTCTTTTTCAACCACTTCGACTGCCAGTTCAACTTCTTCTTCCTCTTCTTCTACAGAGTCTATGCCGTCGTAGCCTTCTTCGTCCTCGTCCTCAGCTGCTTCTTCGTCTTGCTCCTCGACCACCTCGACGTCTTCACTGGCCTCTTCGTCCTCGTCTTCATCGTCTTCTTCGTTGCGAACCGGCCATCCGACGTTTCCGTCGCAAGGCCTTCTTTTACGTGAAGACATGAACAGGTTGACTTGGCGGCCATAGAGGTGGGCGTTCGAAGTAGACAGAAGGTCGTGGGAGTTCGAAGGGAGCTGCAGTTTGGGACGGCGGTCGATGATTTTTTTGAATTTGGCTATCGGGTAGAACGTCTCTTTCGCCAACGTTGTAGGGCGAAAGTCGTAGCTAACCGTAGCAAGTTGTAAATCACCGACTTGAAGTGGCGTCTCGAAGAGATGGAACTCCGTCTCGTAGACGATCTGCTTGGAAGGCCGCTTCAGGGGCATGTAGTCCGTGGGCCGAATCGCTTGCGCGTCGTCAATGGAGAGGTTGAGCTGGGCCGAGACCTCGTTGGCGAAAAGCAGGTTCATACCTTCGGGAAGGTGGCTCGAAATATATATCGTGATGGCATGAAGAGGAGACGTCGGCGTGGCCGAGACGAAAAGTTCAATGCCTTCAGAAAGAGTGGCTTCAGCACCCATAGATGAGCGTGCGTCGACAGGTGGGAGCGACACGATCTCAAGTCCTTGGTGTATTACCCATACGAGGAGGGCCACGCCTTTGCAGTTGCAGGCCGAGTCCAGAACGCATGTAGTCTTACCAATGATGTCTTCTTCCGGGGACGGGCGCAGTGATTTGCGCGCGTATACATTCCCGCAGACGACGGTCGGGGTTGTAGAAATGCGGAGTAGACGTCGTGACTCCTGAGACGCTGCGCGCGTCGTCATGTGGAAAGCCCGTGGCTGCTTCCGCGCGGCGGTCGAGGATGGCTTCCGCGTGGTGTTCGAGGATGGCTTCCAGTTGCAATGCTTGCCTTCGTCTTGACAACGCTGTTGTCGAAGCTTGCATTCTTCAAGCGAGTGCTTCGGGATCTGATTCGGCTTGAGGAACTGGTTATGTTCCTTGCAGTAGGAGCATGGAATCCCGGTGAAGGGTGGGCGTTTTGGCGAGATCGGGGTGGACTTGGTGGCGGCAGTAACCATCGACGATTGCTTCGAAGGGATGGCAATCGCATTCGCCTTGGTAAAGGGTGGGCGTGTTACCGTCTTCTTCGTAGTCGGGGCTGGCTTGTCCGTCTTAGTCCGCTTGTTGAGGCGTCCACGATCCGGTGATGCAGCCGGTTGAGCCATCGACATGGCGTCAGCCTTGCGCTTCTGACGAGGAGGGCGTTTGTTCTCCTTGTTTTCCTGCTGCGTCCTACGCGGTTTCTTCTGACAAGTGTCGACCTTGACGGTTGAATCACGGGAGAAGGTGGAAGGCGTCGGACGAGGAGGGCGCTCCCGTAGTCGCTTGTATGTGGCGGCCGAGGAGGGCTTCGTAGTACTTTCCATCCAGGGCCAATATTCTTCCATGCAATGGAGATCGAGGGAGTTGGTCCAGGGCAGACGGTCAGCGAGATCGCGGGGCCATGCGACACCAATTGCTTTAAATATCTCGGTGGCGTATAGGGTCCATCGCTCTCGTTCCATGGGCGTAAGCATCCGAGACACATCGCGGACTTGATTGAAGTCGGCCGTCTGGTAGCCAGCTGCATGGGCCGTCTCGTAGCTTGTGATGCAACGATTTACATATCCTGAGAGGCTTTCCTTCTTGAAGCGTCGAAGTTTAAGGGCTTGCAGAGCTGGTCGCTTCGTGTCTCCCTTGTCCAGTCGTCCCTTGAACAGCTCCATGAAATATTCCATGAGCATGTACGGAATGATGCTCCGACGCGGATGCGTTTGTCAGTGACACGAATGTACCGAGACCAGTATGCGTCCATGAGGGCCATTGCAAGACCTTGTCTCCCCACTTGTTCACCGTATCGATGATGCGGTTGCATGCCAACAGCATTGACAAGTTGTTCAACTGTAGGTTGAATGCAAGTTCGCGGGCTTGAGTAGCAACGTCATGCCCCGCCGCGGTGGTCGGGCGGGTCATCACGAAGAGGGATCGAACTCGGGCCATCATGTGTAGCGTGCGGGGTGGAATACCTGCAAAGGTGGACGATCGCAGGACTCTTGTTGTCGACGATGCTGACGAGGATTCATTCCCGGACGATGGCGTGGATGGTGTAGCCGTCCCCGGAGGGCCATTCTCCGTCGAAGGGGCCGGTGGCTGAGTCGCAATCGTGGTACCAGACCGATGGATCAGGTGACGATCCTGCAGGCGAGCTCGATGTTGAGCTCGATTCAGTGCTTGAAGATGAGCTTGATGACGATGACGCAGGAGCCGGAGTAGCCGCTGTTGCATTACCGGTTGTTGCCGTCCCAGGGGCTCCACCTTGGTTCTCCACGGGAGGGTTCGTACTGCCAGCGAGCAGAGTCGGGTAGGCTTCTTCCACAACGGGGAAGAGAGGGCTCAGTGTGATTCTACTACCTTGCATTGTTGTACCCAGCGAGATGCGAGGCGTTGGGCGTGCCGGCGTCAATGTAGCGGGGGTTGAACCTGACGAATCAGTCGGAGTTGCTGTCAATGGAGCAAAGGCCGGTCTGGGTCCAAGGGCCAATTATCGGTCGAAATGGTGACGTGAGAGCTGAGTCAGTCATGGACAGTGCTCGATTGACCAATGGGGCAGGTGGGCGAGATGCCACGATGGATGCCAGTGACGGATGCGGTACACGCTGTGGTAGGGGTATAGCTCCACTTGCTAGACTTCCAGGGTGGGCGAACAGACCGACAGGGGTGATAGGAGGTACCCTACCAATGGGGGCCAATGCTGTTGCACCTGCGGGCATCGTAACTGGAGTAAAAGCCATCGATGGGGTAGCTACGGGGGGCGATGCTGCAGCCGTTGATGGAGCAGTAGGCGCAGTGGGGCTCGTTGATGGGTGAGTCAGCGGTGCAAGTCCCGGAGGAATACTTCCTAGGGCTGTTGCCGGTGTCGAACCTATCAGGGTCGATGGAGGCACGGTAACTGGGGTGCTTGCAGGGGCTGGAAGTACCAATCCATGAAGTGATCCAGGTGCTCCAGGCATCGACGTCGAAATAGGTAAATGATTAACATATACCTCGAGGGATGAGAGTACCCAGTTGGTTCCAGAGAGCCTCCTGTTGAGCTGCAGAGCCTGTAGGTCCCAAATACTCCGGGTAGATGTCGTGGGCCGTCACGTTGGGATTGCACATCAGCGTGAGTGATGGTGTTGGTACCAATGGTAGATGAAGCAAATTTGTTTGCTTGTCCTTGATTGCCTTGAGTAGAACGTTCCTGTACTCACCAGAGTAGTTGGTGAATAAATTCTCTTTGACCTGCGTTGATTGCGTCCACGAGAGGTCCGTAGTGAGAGGAGTAGACTTACCTTCCTCCACTTCCTTCAGAAACTTCTTTTCGGAGGGCAGAAGACCATGGTAGAAGCCCAGTATGGTAAAAGGGTCCAAGCATTTCCTCTCGTGCTCGCGGATACGTGACAGGGGATCGTCGTGGCGTGAGTTGGCGAACATTCCACGTTGCCAGGGGTAGGCCAGGTAGCGTTGGTACCCTTGTAGAGCACGATGAGCAGCAAAGAGGATGATCTTGCTGGGTGATAAGGGGGTGACCCTAACACAAGCAAAAACCAAACACATACTGTGTTGGTCGACTGTATAGAGTGTGGAAGAACAGAAATACGACACAAAAATGCAAAGACAGGTGAACGATCTGTCCCACATATGTGGTTTTGATGACCTCTGATCTTCCACGTTCGTTGAGTAGTATCTTCCTTGTAGGACGTGCTTTCAAATCGATCTGTCGACAGAGCACACAAAACTCGTGTGTGCAGTTTCCACTTGAAAGGAAAATTCGAATTGTGAGTTTGGATACAAACCCAAGGGATAAATACACAACGAACTCTTATTAAAAGACTCAATGGCTGCAAACAGCCCTAACTCCTAAGAGTAGGTGAAATACCAGCAAATAGATGAGAGGTCACTTCGTTTATTTACGTTGATTTCTACTGCCACGGTTTGCAGACTTGGTTTGCAAAGTACGATCTTGGGTGAAAGTAGATTGTGAGTAGCTTTTAGGCGACACTTGAAATTATATATGTACTTGAAGGTGGCTTCAAGTTCAAGTCATTGGTGTTCAAGTGGAAGTCCTGAACTTTCATTTGGGAAAGTCTTTCTGAGCCTAATGGCTGTGCACGCAATGCTAGGCAAATACATTTTTACGTTCTCTTGACTGTGTTCCCTAAAATTCACAGGTTTTGCGGTTTTCAGCATCATGGGAAAAAGGCAGCCGAGAAGGGAAAAATGGCAATTGCTGTAAAAACTTTGATGAAATCGTTTGAAGTCATTCCTGGACGAAATCGAAAGCTAGCTCACTGTTAGTGAAGTTGAAACGTCGTGCAGAGGAGAATCTAACGGATCGGTCACTGCAAAACAGTAAAAATTGTCAACGGTAGTGGTTTTGGCAGGTAGTTAAAGTACTCAGTCTGATAGGCACGGGATCCCTAGTACTCGATATTCCAGTGTGTCACGTATGGTCAATGTGTGCCCAACTTGCATCCCCTGACCCGACTTCCGTTTTCCCCTCCATATCCGCATCCCCGATGCTATCCCTTACTTCAGGCTCGGCTTCCTTTTCAGCTCAGGCTACGAAAAGCAAGTGTTCTTCATTCTTAAAAGTCGTTCAGCGGAAAAAAAAAGATGCTACTTTGTTGAAATTAAAGATGGCAGCGGTCCATTGCGGTCACGGGTGGCATTAATAAATATGGCAACTTTATATATTTAGTAATCAGTATCATAGTATCGGCAGTATAGCTCTGTTTCAATTCAGGGACGGGAAGGCAAGAGAGAGAGGGGATGGAAGGGACAGGCAGGCAAGAGAGAGGGGATGGAAGGGACAGGAAGGCAAGAGAGAGGGGATGGAAGGGACAGGAAGGCAAGAGAGAGGGGATGGAAGGGACAGGAAGGCAAGAGAGAGGGAATGGAAGGGACAGGAAGGCAAGAGAGAGGGGATGGAAGGGACAGGAAGGCAAGAGAGTTGAAACTGCAGTGTCTGCCGGGCCCCACCGGCACTTTTACAACGTCAAACATGTTACAGAATCAGAATCAATGGTATACACTGTGACAAGTACAAGATTCCTTGGCCAAGCTCCTACCTTGCAAAATTTAAAATAGATCCCCCCCCCCCCAACCTATCATGATGTAATTCTAGTTTATTGATACCAATTTGAAACGTGAAGGATTAAAGGACAGAGCAAACGATTGCAATCAGCCCCCGCTCCCTTCTGGCTCAGTATACAGCCTTCGAGTGAGAGAGAGAGAGAGAGAGAGCGAGAGAGAGAGAGAGAGAGAGAGAGTGCGAGAGGGAGAGAGAGAGAGAGCAAGAAAGAATCGTTTGCTTTGTATTTGTTCGACCTTCTTTTTCCATAAAAACAAAGCATGGAACTGATGTTCAAATCGGATTTAATATCCTGTAATATGATGCAATAGATCTTCCGGCTAAATGCGGTGTGAGTATTCGGCGCGTAGCAAGGAGATATTCGGGTTGGCCAGCAGCAGCGCCTGCCAGCCCTCTGCAGTCACCTGTCCAGCCAGCAGGAACAAGCCGTTCATGCAGGAAGTCATCCCTGCATCCCACCTTCCTAATCATCCATCCATGCATCCTTCCTTTCATCCACCCATCCATCGATCTCTTCACCGATTCGCTCATTCAATCAGAGGTACCTGCTTGCAGCCGAATAAGACCAACTGTTTGAGCGAGGGGCAAATGAGCTGTGACGAAGCCAACGCACGCATGCCCGCATCTTGTCCAAACAACACATGCACACACATTCACAGAGTAGCCATGTATTGTTCTGAAAGAGAACAAGCGGAACGAGCATCAAAGCGAGAGGGGAGAAGAAAAAGGAGACAGAAGGAGAAGGGAGAACAAAGGTGCAAGATCGTTGCGAAGGAGCAAGCAAAGACAAAGGAAGCTGAAAAGTCGCTGACCGGACACGGGGCAGTGCGCCAAATTAAGCACTTTGAGCTCTGAGCACCTGGCCAAGCTCCTCAACCCTGCGCAAATCAACCATATACATAGATATATGCATACATGCATACACAAACACATACTGACATGCAGACATTTGATAGATACGTACCTGCGCACGTATATCTAAAAAAACAAGGACCTGCTGGCTACGATACACAGAAGCTTTCATAAAAATTGTTGATTGGTATGACTTTTGTCAGAGACTAATATCGAGTGCATGAACAATCACCTGGGAAGATGCACATTGTGTGAAGTACACTGGTAAAATATTACCAATATATATGAGGCATATGCATAGATATCATATATAAAGCATTTGCATACACTACCTGCAAACACACAAACACAAACTGTGTGCCGGGATCGGTGTCCGACCGCCGTTTACGACACAATTTTAAGATCGAAGTAGAAAAAAAAAAAAAAAAAAAAAAAAAAAAAAAAAAAAAAAAAAAAAAAAAAAAAAAAAAAAAAAAAAACTAGGGATTACGCGATCCACTAGATTAGAGAACAAGGAAGCCAATCGAGCTACGGAAAAGAGAGCGCACTTAGATGGATACATGCATGAATAGATAGATAGATAGATCGGATAGTGAGGGAGGACGCGAAGTGATCCATCTTGTCAATCACTCGTTCTTTTGTACTGATGAACTACTTGGTATATATTGTTATGTGTATACATGTATGCATACATACACATACATGCACGGATGGTTCATGCATACAGACATACATACATAATATACATGCATACATACATACATGTAAAAGCCACTGAAATGTAACTCTCTCTCTCTCTCTCTCGCTCTCTCTCTCTCTCTTCTCTTCTCTTCTCTTCCTACCTTCGTCCGTCAGGCGCTTGCAATTTTGTAGGTTCAAGTACCTACCAAACGACATATGCAATCTTATTTTCTTTCTTCGGTGCAATATCCGAATCTAATCACCATCGAGGTCAATTCAATCATCTTTTAAAATCGTTTTGACTATCGCATGCATCTTCTTGCATGCTCAACCCCCCCCCCCCCCCAAAAAAAAAAGGAAGAAGAAGAAGAAGAAGAAGAAGAAGAAGAAGAAGAAGAAGAAGAAGAAGAAGAAGAAGGATAAGAAGAAGGAGAAGGAGAAGAAGGAGAAGGAGAAGGAGGAGGAGAAGGAGAAGGAGAAGGAAAAGGAGGAGAAGGAGAGAAGGAGAAAGAGAAGAAGGAGAGGAAGGAGGAGGAGAAGAAGAAGAAGAAGAAGAAGAAGAAGAAGAAGAAGAAGAAAGAGAAGGAGGAGGAGGAAGAGGAGGAGAAGGAGAAGGAGGAGGAGGAGAAGAAGAAGAAGAAGAAGAAGAAGAAGAAGAAGAAGAAGAAGAAGAAGAAGAAGAAGAAGAAGGGTAAGTTACGCACTTGAGACGAGGGCAGTGATCCGCTAGATTACACAACTGAGCAATTGCGTCGTCGAATGATATGTGCACACAGCAGTTCATAAGAAGTGTCCAGGTGCACTCAAGGATATGCAACATTTTTGCATGGATGCAAGTGGCTCAATGCAAATTGCACGAATAGTACTAATAACAAATGTAGTATTTTGGTACAATATAAAGTATAATTTAGTCAAATATAACAGAACATTATTGTCAAAGAGGTTGCGCAAATTTTTACGTGTCCGAGTTTTCGGAACGCACACATCATTATAGAT
>WBZZ01006207.1:67500-70000 GCA_019918135.1 Paulinella micropora
GTTCCCGGAGGGAGCCGGACCCGTCCTGCCCCGTCGACAGGGTACGTTCAATTGCCGGAGGCACCCAAGTACTGCCAAAAAACAAGGAAATTTTGCATTCAGGACACTCCCCTAACGCAAATATTTGCGTGAATTCCAAAAAAACTGTACCAGCATCAAGATCGAGTCTGGGGCTAACCACCCTGCCAGTATGCGCTCCCAACTCCTCCTGGTTCCCACAAACCATGATTTATAGGGATGGGGGGTGCAAAAAAGGCCAAAAAAGAACAAGGAATTTTGGCATTCAGGACACTGCCAAAAAAACAAGGAATTTTTGGCATTCAGGACACTGCCCGAACCCAAATATTTGCGTGAATTCCAAAAAAATGATATCAGCATCAAGATCAAGTCTGAGGCTAGCAACCCTGTCAATATGAGCTCCCAAATCCTCCTGGTTTCCACAAACCATGATTTATAGGAATGGGGGGTGCAAAAAAAAGGCCAAAAAAACAAAGAATTTTGGCATTCAGGACACTTCCCTAACGCAAATACTTGCGTGAATTCCAAAGAAATTATATCAGCATCAACATCAAGTCTGGGGCTAGCCACCCTGTCAATATGAGCTCCCAACTCCTCGTGGTTCACACAAACCATCATTTATAGCGACAGGGGTGCGAAAAAAAACAAGCAAATTTGGCATTCAGGACACTGCCCTAACGCAAATATTTGCGTGAATTCCAAAAAAGTTATATCAGCATCAAGATCGAGTCTGGGGCTAGCCACCCTGCAAATATGGGATCCGAATTCCTCCTCGTTCCGACAAACCATGATTTATTCCGACAAGGGTGCGGAAATGGTGGAGGTGGGGGTGGGGGGGGGGGGGGTGGGTACACAATTTTCATTTTTCCCCTCCCCCCAAACCCTCCGCCCCCTTCACCAACACCTTTCAGGGATAATAATAATAATAATAATAATAATAATAATAATAATAATAATAATAATAATAATAATAATAATAATAATAATAGTGCTTCTCTGTCAATGGCTGATGCATTTCTGCACATGCGCCTCCATCGTCTCACCCGTGAGGGGAGTACGAAGAATTGACGATAGGCTCTAATGACACCCCCGCAAGGGCAGTTCCAACACTTCCAGACGGACCGGTATGTTCAATGAAAATACCGGTGGCACCGACGGGAATCGAACTGGCGACAGGGCCCAGATGGTAGAACTTGACCACTGGGCTATCACGGTGTCCAATAATAATAATAATAATAATAATAATAATAATAATAATAATAATAATAATAATAATAATAATAATAATAATACTATATCTGAGGCGTACTGATGCAGCTAATGGCATATCCTCAACGGACATAAGCCTCCAATACCCTTGTGCGAGGTCCTCCACCCCCCCGTGTCAGTCTCTCGCCTGATGATCGGGGCCACCGATGGAGCTCCTGAGGGCAAGACTGCACTAAGCCGAGGTTATTCCGCAGTCCCAGCAACCTCTTGCAAGACGTCACCGAATGTGCAAGTGCATACACCAAGCGCGGTTGCTAGAGCTGCCTCGAAACCCCACCCATAACAATCTGGTGTCTGCTGGGTCCTGGGCTATCAACCAGCATATGCGGAGTTTAAGATCTTTTACGCGCGCAACGACCCTCCTCCCCAGCATCTACCACCAAAGGGTTATGAGTTGGCGTCACAGTTTAACGCCTTGAGGCCATTGGGCTGAATAATAATAATAATAATAATAATAATAATAATAATAATAATAATAATAATAATAATAATAATAACTAGGGGCTGCGCCAACACCTGAAATGATGGTTAGCGGAAGTTTCGCGAACAACCCCCCCCCTTCCCCCTTTCCAAGGTCGCTTTTCCTCTCATTCTCACATGCACAACTTTTACAGCTTTGGAGCAATCTCAGCCATTCATTTTGGTGCCGACGAATTCGTTTCGGGTACGTACAATGCGGGACTCGGGTTCCCGGGGGAAGGGCCCCTCGGACACCCCATTCCACAGTCGACAGGGTACGTTCCTTGCCGGAGGTAACCGGCATAAACCCTTCCCGCACAACTCTTAGAGCCTTGGAGCATCTTCAGCCATCCATTTTGGTGCCTGCTACACGTGGGGTACGTACAATTTCCGGGCTGGGCCCGGACCCCCCCTTCCCCGTCGACAGGGTACGTTCAATTGCCGGAGGTACCAGCAGAACGCAAGTGTAAGCTCTGGTGGCACAAAAACCTAAAATATCTGGTTTTTGTGCCACCCGCCACCAAATTTTTTGGATCTCCGAAGAGAGCTCACCGAGAGGTGACGGGTACACCAAACATCAGCCTCAAACTCCCTCTGGTGTGCGCGAACGGCGCCTGGTGGCGCAAAAACCTGAATTTTCTGGTTTTTACGCCACCCGGCAGCACAAGTTATATATTTTTGAAGAGAGCTCATCAAGAAGTGTCAGATACACCAAATATCAGCCGCTAAATCCCTCTGGTGTGCGCAAACGGCG
>WBZZ01006208.1:0-47500 GCA_019918135.1 Paulinella micropora
CGTCAGACAAATCATCGTACTGACTGCTCAACATCTTCTGCATCGCCTTCTGGAAAAGTCCTGGGGCTTGCTTGAGGCCCATCGGAAGCACTTTCCATTGGTACATTTCCATACCCACCACAAACGCCGTCAGCCATCTGAACTTTTCCTCCAGTGGTATCTGCCAGAAGCCATTCTTAAGGTCAATGACCGAATAGAATTTTGCATTCCGCAGTACTCTCCTTCCTTCTTCTAATGTTGGGAGAGGATTTCTCTCTTCCTCCAGCACCTTGTTAACACGAGCATAGTTAACTGTCAGGCGCCATTCTCCTCCTGGCTTCGGCACTATTCTCGGTTGTGAGACTATTGAGGATGTTGATCTCTCAATAAAGTCCTCATTGAGCAGCTGTCTTGCTAGCTCCTCCGCTATCTTCGCCTCATGTATACTCAAATTCGCCCTTCGTGGTGCCGGTGACGGCTCCGCACCCGGTATTTTGTAAATAACCGCAGTGAAATCTTCAGGCTTGACACCACCTGCATGTGGAGGGTCAAAAATTTCCTTGTTCGCCTCTAATTTAGCTTTTAAAAGCTCCTTCTCCTTCTCCGTGCCTACTCCTTCTTCCAATATTTTCCGCGCCGCCTCTTGAAAATCTTCATCAGACATCTGCTTATGTTGCTTGAGGGGTTCTCTATCCTCCTCCAAGCCTAAGTCCTCTTCCGAGACATCATCTAGGCCCGCCTTTTCATACGTGACCGTGTCCGGCTCATCATCCTTACCGAGCTCCACCAGCATGTCAATGAGTCTCGCGTATTGCAAAGGAGCTTTACGGGTGTAAAAACCATCAAAGCATGTGAATGCTTGCGGTATCAATTTCAACTTGTCGAGGTCTCTGAGCTTCCGCTTGTATGCACTGCTCTGCTCACGAGTTCCCATACGACAAGCCACCACTAGCTGTTGCTTGCGAGAGGGTACCGGTATAGGATGATCAATAAGCCGGTCCCTTATTTCCTGCGCCCATATCGCCTTCTCATTATATGGCAGGATAATAGTATACGGCTTATTATTTTCAAATAAAGTCCGTAAGCATTTCTTCACTTCAGTTAGTGAACGCGGCCACGTCGGCTCGTCACCCCAGAAATCAGTAATAAAACTTTTAATAGTTTCTGGTGGAGTATCCGGGATTCGCCCCGTTCTCCTTGGTACAAACGCCTCCCTTTTTTCTTCTCCTACTTTCGCATGGAAACAGTATCCGTTAGTAATATGGACATCTGTTCCTACTCCTTCCGCGAATCTCGCCAACCACGGGCTTCTTTGTGCGACACATATAATCTCCTCTTTCGCTTCTTGATTAAGTCATCAATAGACTTTTTGTCCAAATGGCATGTCGGAACTGTGACAGTGCACACTTGGGATTCCCAATTGTCGGTCCAGGACAGCTCATCCGGTCTTACGACATGGGGGTGAACGTACACCTCAAGTGCCTCATGTGCGATGGCCATCTTTTTGTGATCCGTCGCTAGACTCAGCTCATAAGCCTCATAAGAGTCAGTAGCGTTGAAGGGATCAATATCGTTCTTTTCTCCTCTTTTTACTCCATACATCACTCGCCGTGCGGCGCGATCAATCACAGCACTCATCGTAGCCAATTTGTCATACGATAGTAATATTGACCCGTGGTAACCGGGGACGACATAAAGGTCCATGCGGTACACTCGTGCGGATTTTAATTTAAAGGTCAGTGTGATGATGCCCGTGATGACCGTCCGGCTACCCACTCCCTTCAGAGTGCCAGTCGAATTTTTCATATTTCCGTCCACCCAGTCCCAAAGATCTTATTTACAAAGACCCGAAAGACGGAGGACTGGTGTTAACGATGCCCGACTTCACGAAACAATTCGTAGTCGATACAGATGCATCTAAGTTTGCGATTGGGGCTGTATTACAGCAGGAAGATGAGGAAAAGAAATTACGCCCAATCATGTTTATTAGTAGAAAGTTGTGTGCGGCGGAGAGAAACTATTGCACAAGGCAAAGAGAGGCGTTGGCGGTGGTATGGGCTCTCAAGAGGCTCAGAGAGTATTTGTGGGGAGGACCTCAATTTATTGTTAGAACTGATCATCATAACCTGTTATGGTTGATGAATCATGAACAGACGGGACGGCTAGCGCGGTGGCAAGCGTTCTTGTCTTGTTTCGATTTTACAATGGTTCATCTACCGGGAAAGCGAAATGTGGTCGCTGATAGCCTCTCTAGCCTAGAGTTTAACTCAGAAGTATCGGCGTTGGTGTCCACGGTGGACATGGAAGACTTGTCCACTGACAAGGTGTATGAGGTCAGCCACATTGAGACGATGGGGATGGCGAGTGGAGTCCGATATGACCGCACGGGTCTACGGTACAGTCCACAAGGCCCGGATTACGGGATATGTTGTGAGCTACATACCCACGAGGACGCTGAGTGGTCCTATGAGGTATATGTGAATGCGAAGGCGAACATGAAGGAAGAAGAGGAGACGCAGGAAGTTTATGCGGAGCCTCCTCAAGAGCGGAGAAGTGACCTAGACGATGACCCGGAGAGGATCGGGGTACGGCTAGAAGATGGTACTATCCATATAGCCTCGCCTACCGCATGGAGGCAACAACAGGCTCAAGATCCGGAATTTAAGGAACTCATACAGTTGTATCAGAACCCGGATGAGCTAAAGATGACGAAAGCGATCAAAGATCAGATGAAGGAGATGGGATGGAGAGATGGTCTACTGTGGTACAACCTTCACGGTCGCTATGCGTCACAGCCGGACAAATGGACCCTTTGGGTACCGGAGAGTCTGAGACGATTTATATTTGTCGCAGCCCACAATTGCCCACTTTTGGCGCATCCGGGTCGACAACGAACTCATATGTTCGTAGCGAGGCGATTCTGGTGGAAGAAGATGAAGGAGGAGATAGATCAGGCGGTGGATGCATGCATCCCGTGCAAGATAAACAAAACACCACTGAAGGCAAATTTCGGCCTGATTGGCGAATTTCCTCTTCATGCGGGGATGTTTGAGTTT
Organism: Paulinella micropora; assembly: GCA_019918135.1. NCBI lineage: Eukaryota > Cercozoa > Imbricatea > Euglyphida > Paulinellidae > Paulinella > Paulinella micropora. The sequence continues at coordinate 3,036 of WBZZ01006208.1, forward strand.
ATACACATTGATCATGTGGACCTTTCCCAGAATCGAAGGATGGTTACAAATACCTCCTCACGGCTATTGACAGAGCCACCAACTATGTGTGGATCATCCCTGTCAAAGACTTTACTGGCAAGACGACGGCCGAGGCGCTGATCGATAGGATCATCTCACAGATCGGAGTACCAAGAAAGATATGTTTTGATCGAGGCTCGGACTTTAATAACGAGGTCATCGACAAACTATCTAAGTATTACGGGATGAAATGGCAATATGTTACTGCCTACAACCCGCGAGCAAATGGGAAAATCGAGCGGGTACACAGACCCCTCAAAGCCTCGCTAAAGATGTATTGCACGAAGAAGGAGAATCAAAGAGCATGGGTCGAGGCAGCACCATCATTTGCGTTTGCAATGAACTGTCTACCCTCTACGGCGTTAGGAGGCTCGAAGAGCTCAATCTCGCCATATCAGTTAGTATATGGGCGTGAGCCTGATATCCCGACTTCGCTCCTTCACCCAAAAGACACTTGGGCGGATGCGGATGAGTTGTTTGGGATGAGACTTAGAGTGAAGATGGAGGCGGAACAAATAGTCAGGGCGCATAGAGAGGCGGAGCGCCGAAAGACTGATGCTGAAGGGGTGCGACAAGCGCACTTGGATCAGATCAAGTTCAGGTTGGGGATATTGTACTGTTGTACCATCCTCAGGTCCCGAAAGGAGTCAGCTCTAAGCTGTTCACTCACTGGAAAGGACCTTATCAGATTATGGAACAGACGGGACCTCTGAACTACAAGATCAGGGGTAGAGGGAAGGTGCAAATTGTGAATGTAAGAAGGCTGATTAAGTATGATCCCTTCTTACTGGAAGATGAATCCCTTGAGGATGCGTTAAAACGGATGAAGGACGATTTCAAAGAGGTGCCGCCCATCCACAAGGAGGCTGGCATAGACCAAGACGATGCTTATGGGCACCGATAGCTGAGAAGGAGGAGAGTGAGGTGGACAGTAAGGAGAAGACTGACCGCATAAGCGCGGTGGGGACTCAGTCTAAGTCTCCGCGAGAGCATAGCGGAAAGAAGGAGAAGATCACAGAGGCGCAGCTAAGGAGAGCGCGGAATGATCTTATCAACGACCAACCGAGGAAGGCAATGAGGTCGATGAGATCAAAGGACGTCCACCAGGAGGAGGAGGGGACGGACACTGACCCAAACGCGGGCAACGTTGAGATTGTCCATGAGCGATGGAAGGAAGGCGATGCGATAGCAACCATCGCATGGGTGAAAGATGCTTTCTATCTGATGAGACCAGCGGAACAACATGTCGCTGATGACACTCTCTCAAACTTATACTTGATGCGGGTCGTGGCGGTCCCACGACAGATGCGTGTCACACGGACACTCAAAATATCATCAGCCGCAAAGATAGTACAACCGATACTCCAGTTTTGGAGAAGTATGGACCCGGTTGAGGATCCAAAGGCAAGACATTATCTGCCAGTATATAAAGACGCAAAAAGTCTCGAGACATGGGATGATACAATTACTCCCAGAGACAAGGATTACACTGCGTGGACCATTCAGACACTGCCAAGAGGAGTGCTTGATGTCCCTTTTGAATTATCGTTGGGCGGAATCCCTAATAAGATCTGGGACATTCTCGAACAGTCAAAATTCGATCTGACTTTTGTTGGTGGTCCTCCACCAGGCAAAAAAATCCGCGCCAGACGACGAAGGCAGTGACAAAGAAATTATTTTTCTTTATGCGTCTCAAACAAACTGGTTGATTGCCCACGGCGTATCATGATTTGATCATGCATCATCAGTTCTCAATATGAATATTAAAAAGACTCAGTGATATAACTTGGCATTCGATCGCAACATACGAGTGCGAAAGGTCGATCGACGATGATACTACACCGTATACGGGGATCGCTAGTGTATTGAGCGATGGTGTTCCCGGGTATGACCCTTTCCAAGTCCTGGGATGATGTTCTCGAAAATGAAATGTTCTCTGAAACTTTCATTAAATTATTTTTTACGATAGATTATATACTGTCGTACCTGAGCACGGTCAATCTCTACTTGTGTCGGTATATCGCAGGGTCGGGTACATACACCTCGACTTCGGATATAGCTATTAGGACTGGCCCCCTAATACTATATCATAGGATATCCGCCTTATACAAGGGTATGTCATTAGAAAAGACAATGTACTTACGATCTCCCTGTGAATAATAATAATAGTAATGATAATAATAATGATAATGATAAGAAGAAGAAGGAGATCAAAGGGGGAATCGTACTACAGCACCACGTTGCTTGTATTTTTTTTATTAATAGTACGTTTGTTCTTGACATACTGCAGAGAAAAAAAAAAGAGATTGAGGGGAAGGAGTTCAAAAATCTACAAGAATGGCTGGAGAATCCGCTTTGACGTGCCGTATGAGGATATATTTAACGTCTTTTAGCGTCTATCCGTGGGTCGATGCGCTGTGTGGCATGACTCCATAGCGCATACTATTTGCAGAAAGAAATCAGAAGGTGTATGACGAAAATGCTATTTCCGTCATAAAATCGGGAGGGGGTACTGTAGGCATCACCCCCCGGATAGCCGGTAAAAAGTACCTTTTCCTGGTGACAGGTGCACCAGCTTGTTTTTCAGTATTATTTGTCCGGATTGGACCTGATGCCATTTTATTCCTGGTCTGTTGCCGTTTTCCTTTTTGGCTTCACTTAGCTAATATAACGAGACATCATTCTCATCTTTTGAGGACTGTGTTTGGTTGTATTACCGACTTTTTACGAGCTATCGTTGGGGGCACTACAGTTTGCTGAGAGACTCAGTTAGAAGCAATAATACAAATCTACACTTTTAATCCGCACGTAGATTATCAGACTGAGCACTTTAACGATCTGCCAAAACCACTACCGTTGACATTATACTGTTTTTGACCGATCCGTTAATTTCTCCACTGCACGACGTTTCGACTTCCGTGGCACTAACTAGCTTTCGATTTCGTCCAGGAATGACTTCAAACGATTTAATCAAAGTGTTTACAGCAAATGCCATTTTCCCCTTCTCTGCTGCCTTTTTCCCATGATATGCAAAAAACCGCAAAACCGGTGAATTTTGGGGAACACAGTCAAGAGAACATAAAAATGATATTTGCAGTGCACTGCGTGCACAGCCATTAGGCTCAGAAAGACCGTATTTCCCAAATGAAAGTTCAGGACTTCCACTTGAACACCAATGACTTGAACTTGAAGCCACCTTCAAGTACTTTGCATATTTAACTTCAAGTGCGAGTCGCCTAACAGCTACTCACAATCTACGTTCACCCAAGACCGTACTTTGCAAATCAAGTCTGCAAACCAGTAGAAATCAACGTAACTTATGATAAACGAAGTGACCTCTCAGCTATTTACTGGTATTTCACCTACTCTTTAGGAGTTAGGGCTGTTTGCAGCCATAGAGTCTTTTAATAAGAGTTCGTTGTGTATTTATCCCTTGGGGTTGCATCCAAACTCACAATTCAAATTTTCCTTTCAAGTGGAAACTGCACACACGAGTTTCAAGTTGTGTGCTCTGTCGACAGATCGATTTGAAAGCACCTCCTACAAGGAAGGTACTACTCAACGAACGTGGAAGATCAGAGGTCATCATAAACCACATATGTGGGACAGATCGTTCACCTGTCTTTGCATTTTTGTGTCGTATTTCTGTTCTTCCACACTCTATGCAGTCGACCAACATAGTATGTGTCTGGTTTTGTTTGTGTTAGGGTCACCCCCTTATCACCCAGCAAGATCATCCTCTTTGCTGCTCATCGTGCTCTACAAGTGTATCAACGCTACCTGGCCTACCCCTGGCGACGTGGAATGTTCGCCAACTCACGCCACGACGATCCCCTGTCGCGTATCCGCGAGCACAAGAGGAAATGCTTGGACCCTTTTAACATACTGGGCGTCTACCATGGTCTTCTGCCCTCTGAAAAGAAGTTTCTGAAGGAAGTGGAGGAAGGTAAGTCTACTCCTCTCGCTACGGACCTCTCGTGGACGTAATCAACGCAGTTCAAAGAGGATTTATTTACCAACTACTCGGGTCAATACAGGAACGTTCTACTCAAGGCAATCAAGGACAAGCAAACAAATTTGCTTCACCTACCATTGGTACCGACACCATCCCTCACGCTGATGTGCAATCCCAACGTGACGGCCCACGACATCTACCAGGAGTATTTGGGACCTACAGGCTCTGCAGCTCAACAGGAGGCTCTCTGGAACCAATTGGGTACTCTCATCCCTCTCGAGGTATATGTTAATCATTTACCTATTTCGACGTCGATGCCTGGAGCACCTGGATCACTTCATGGATTGGTACTTCCAGCCCCTGCAAGCACCCCAGTTACCGTGCCTCCATCGACCCTGATTGGTTCGACGCCAGCAATAGCCCTGGGAAGTATTCCTCCGGGACTTGCACCACTGACTCACCCATCAACGAGCCCCACAGCGCCTACTGCACCATCAACGGCTGCAACATCGCCCCCCGTAGCTACCCCATCGTTAGCCTTTTCCAGTTACGATGCCTGCGGGTGCAACAGCATTGGCCCCAATTGGTAGGGTACCTCCCATCACCCCTGTCGGTCCGTTTGCCCACCCTGGAAGTCTAGCAAGTGGAGCGACACCCCTACCACAACGTGTACCGCATCCATCGCTGGCATCCATCGTGGCATCTCGCCCACCTGTCCCATTGGTCAATCGAGCACTGTCAATGACTGACCCAGCTTTCACGTCACCATTTCGACCGATAATTGGCTCGTTTGGACCCAGACCGGCCTTTGCTCCATTGACGGCAACTCCGACTGATTCGTCAGGTTCAACCCCCGCTACATTGACGCCGGCACGCCCAACGCCTCGTATCTCGCTGGGTACAACAAGGCAAGGTAGTAGAATCACACTGAGCCCTCTCTTCCCCGTTGTGGAAGAAGCCTACCCGACTCTGCTCGCTGGCAGTACGAACCCTCCCGTGGAGGACCAAGGTGGAGCCCCTGGGACGCAACAACCAGTAATGCAACAGCGGCTACTCCGGCTCCTGCGTCATCGTCATCAAGCTCATCTTCAAGCACTGCATCGAGCTCAACATCGAGCTCGCCTGCAGGATCGTCACCTGATCCATCGTCTGGTACCACGATTGCGACTCAGCCACCGGCCCCTTCGACGGAGAATGGCCCTCCGGGGACGGCTACACCATCCACGCCATCGTCCGGGAACGAATCCTCGTCAGCATCGTCGACAACAAGAGTCCTGCGATCGTCCACCGTTGCAGGTATTCCACCCCGCACGCTGCGCATGATGGCCCGAGGTCGATCCCTCTTCGTGATGACCCGCCCGACCAACGCGCCAGGACCTGACGTCGCCACTCAAGCCCGCGAACTTGCATTCAACTTACCGTTGACTAACTTGTCAATGCTGTTGGCATGCAACCGCATCATCGACACGGTCAACAAGTGGGGAGACAAGACTGCAATGGCCCTCATGGACGCATACTGGACTCGGTACATTCGTGTCACTGACGACCGCACTCGCGTTTGGAGCATCATTCCGTACATGCTCATGGAATATTTCATGGAGCTGTTCAAGGGACGACTGGACAAGGGAGACACGAAGCAACCAGCTCTGCAAGCCCTCAAACTTCGACGCTTCAAGAAGGAAAGCCTCGCAGGATATGTAAATCGTTGCATCACAAGCTACGAGACGGCCCATGCAGCTGGCTACCGGACAGTCGACTTCAATCAAGTCCGCAATGTGTCTCGGATGCTTACGCCCATGGAACGAGAGCGATGGACCCTATACGCCACCGAGATATTTAAAGCAATTTGTGTCGCATGGCCCCGCGACCTCGCTGACCTTCTGCCCTGGACCAACTCCCTTGATCTCCATTGCATGGAAGAATATCGGCCCTGGATGGAAAGTACTACGAAGACCTCGTCGGCCACCACATACAAGCGACTACGGGAGCGCCCGTCCACATTTCTGGGCCCATGTGCATGAAGACATTTCCGGTAAATCACTGCGCCCGTCCCCGGAAGAAGACATCATCGGTAAGACTACATGCGTTCTGGACTCGGCCTGCAACTGCAAAGGCGTGGCCCTCCTCGACTGGGTAATACACCAAGGACTTGAGATCGTGTCGCTCCCACCCGTCGACGCACGCTTATCTGTGGGTGTTGAAGCCACTCTTTCTGAAGGCATTGAATTTTTCGTCTCGGCCACGCCGACGTCTCCGCTTCATGCCATCACAATATATATTTCGAGCCACCTTCCCGAAGGTATGAACCTGCTTCTCGCCAACGAGGTCTCGGCCCAGCTCAACATCTCCATTGACGACGCGCAAGCGATTCGGCCCACGGACTACATGCCCCTGAAGCCGCCTTCCAAGCAGATCGTCTACGAGACGGAGTTCCATCTCTTCGAGACGCCAATTCAAGTCGGTGACCTACAGCTTGCTACGGTTAGCTACGACTTTCGCCCTACAACGTTGGCGAAAGAGACGTCATACCCGATAGTCAACTTCAAAAAAATCATCGACCGCCGTCCCAAACTGCAGCTCCTTTCGAACTCCCACGACCTCCTGTCTACTTCGAACGCCCACCTCTATGGCCGCCAAGTCAACCTGTTTATGTCTTCACGTAAAAGAAGACCTTGCGACGGCAACGTTGGCTGGCCGGTTTGCAATGAAGAAGAGGATGAAGACGAAGACGAAGAGGTCGATGAGGAGGTCGAGGAGCAAGACGAAGAAGCAGCCGAGGACGACGAAGAAGACGAAGAGGTTGAACTGGAAGTCGAAGTGGTCGAAAACGAGAGCGAAAAGGACAGTGAGAGCCAAGCCAGCCGTCCTACGCCCTCGCAAACTCAACACATCACCCATCGTGCCCGATCCGGGAATTTGGAATCAAAGAGACCGGGTACTCCTCCTTCCAAACGACAGAAACTGGAGGCATCCTCAACTCCAGAAGAGTCTCCATCTTCAGCTGCTGCGACAGCCACGCCTTCCACGAGTGGATCGGCCCAGGGATGGAAAGACACGCCTCCCTCTCAAGTGGGAAACACGCCGAATGCCTCCCAGATTGGAATTAGCCCTTGGCGTCTATCAGCTTGGAAGAGGGAGGATGCACTGGCACGACAATACCTCGCTCAACTTCGAGGCAAGCCTTCGAATACGAGACGCTCTTTGAGCTATCGGTCATCACCATCATCGTCATTCATCATCATCATCAGCGTCATCATCATCGTTAGTGCCGCCCGCTCCGACTTTGACTACGCCATCTACGGCCGCCTCTTTGGCGCTCCCTCAAGCTCAGTCTTCGTCATCATCGTCGTCATCAGCACTACGAGTGGCGACCGCAGATTGTATGCCGGCAAGACCAATAGGCGATGGCCTTGTTCGTGACCTTAAACAGGGTCAGGGATCACCAGTTCCTCGATTGCCGCTCCAGACTGAAGCACGTGCTCCGGCCCCGGACCCCGAACCCGAGGCAGCCGAGGCAGCCGAGCCGTCCCCCATAGGAAGCGTTCGGCCCATTGGCATAACAATCCGACTACGGAGTATCACTACTAGTAGGCCGACCCGGCTTACAAATGTGTCCCCTATTGTCGGTCGTGGCCCTCTACACGAATACCCGAGCCGCAGACTCGCGAGATTCGAAGCACCGCCAATGACACCAAACGCCCGTCGCGCAATCGGAGATCCCTTTCAACTTCGACGAGCTGAAGTCCTGACTCCAGTCCCCACTTTACGCACGGGTCAGAACCCACAACAGACGTACAAGGAGGTCCGACCGGTACCAAACGTATGGATACCTCCAAGCTTCATCCCCGAGCGCAAAGAAGAGGAAAAGGCTTCTGCTTCGGACGAGGACTTATGGATCGTCAAGGAAGTATACGCGAACTACTTTCCGATCATGTGATCCATTTGCTTCGTGGGCACTTACCCCCAATGTCCACACCTCGGCTATTGGGTCCCGGAACAGATGATCACTAGCCAAGGACTATGGCCCGACCACGTCACTCCAGTAGAAGGCGGTTGGGACTACCCTCGAGTGGAACGATCGTTGCTGCGCACGGCAGAAAACGCCCGTGGGACCTACCAAATCCCGCCACCGGAAAACGACATCCACTGGAGATGCGCGGAGCAGATGGTCTTCCCGTACACGGACCACTACAACTTTATCGCCAACCCGCTCCTGGCGCGAACTTTCCTCCCATGGACTGTAGCAACGAATCAAGCTTCGAGTTCATCCTCGAGTTCGTCTATGAACGCCTCGTCAAGTTCGACAGCAAGCTCATCGTCGAGCTCATCATCGAGCACAACTTCGAGCACAACCTCGACACAAGTTCGTCCTCGAGCTCGACATCGAGCTCGTCGTCCACTATGGCGCCACCACGCACCCGAGAGAGTCAGATCTACATACGTACGGACCCTCGCCAGATGTATGGGAACACCCCTTGGGGTGGCTCTGATATCGAATTTGGTGAAGCCACGTTCGGCCTCAGTCCTGACAAACCTATGCTCCTCATGCAACGCTACTGACCTCCCGCAACATGTCTCATGAGATGGACCATTCGACATTCTCCGACTTCACGTTGGGAATGGGTCTTATCGACGACGGCGTGATTGCAAGACACGGCGTCGTCAACACGGAAGCCCGCTGCCTGGTCAGAGTTAAACGCTTGCGCCAACGCCTCCTTCAGGAAGCAACAGTGGACCAGGACGTACTAACAAAGGAGACCGTGGAAACGATGCATGGATTTCTGAAATCCCCTTTGAAGGCCACCATCTTCCACTTTGGCCCAGCACATGGACGAAGTACTGCGCAACTCCTGTGTACAGCCCTCGTTGGACGCCAAGTGGAGCCTACCGGAAACGTGGACTATTTCCGCACCGGTATGGCGCATCATCCGGAGCGACCTTGGGGATACAAAGCCTCATCGTACTTAGGACTCATTGTCGGTAACACCCCGAGAACAGCACCCCGAAACACCATTATGGACGCGCTTTCCGAAGGTGAGTTGCTTTTCCCGTGGAGTTGCATGGAAACCCCGTCTACAGGCCAATACACCATGGCTCCGGGATTCGGCACCGCATTATACCAACGCTACTCGTTCAAGTTACCAACACGAGAACGCTGTTTCGCCCTTTAGCACTACTTCCACCGACTTCCCTGCATTGATCCCATATGGGCTGAAGATCACTGCGACGGACTCTTACTACGACATCCAGAATGTATTAGTACGCTAACGCTGCACGGTCGACCTTCCGCGGAACTATTTCAACCATAGTTCCCTGTCCATCTACTACATGAATAAGCGTGACGAAGAGTTCTTCGACAATATCCTCCAACACAATTGGCAGGGATTAACGCGAGGAATAACAACCAAGGAAGGTCAATGGTCATTAGGAGGCCGAAACAACACCAACCTTACCAACTATCTTCAGCAATGCCCAAACTGGATCGATCCACAGAATCCAGACGCTTCCAACATAAAATGGCCTACTACATTTTACTGGAAGCGATACGACAACGTGGAGTGGGTTATAGCTCAAATCGCTATTTATCTTATCGCCAGCCAGACCGGCAAGAGCTTCAGCCGCGAAATCCACATAGTCCACCATCCGGCGGGCACCTACCCCTGCGACTATGACATGGTCAACCCGTACTCGCGAGAAAAACGTTTGAAAGGTTATCCTTCTGGCGTCCCATGCATTTACAGCCGAATGAACTACCACCCCAATCCCCACATCCAGAGATGGGCGCCGCGGAACGCAGAATCGGCACTACCTGTGGATTAACATACAGACACGGGCCGCTGGATCAATCTGAAGACAGCCGAGACTACAGAACGCCTCCGCAGGTTCTATTGCGAAATGGAGATGTCTCAGTCGGATCTTCAAGCCGAGGCACTTCTGAATCTGCCCCTCCCGATCCACACGCTGAGTCCACTGGAAAACACGCGGACACTACCGCATCGGCTTCCCCCAGGGGATATTCATCGACCCTGGATTCGACGTGTGCATGATCCCGGACGGACAGTCCGGACTACCGGGATCCAGCAGCTTCGCGATCGACGTCGAAATGCTCGACGACGAGGCATTCGCCCCATCTTCCGGCGCCAGCTCTAGCACTTCGAGCTCTCGTAGTTCGAGTTCTAGTTCGGGCCCCACGCCTACCAACACTTCGGGATCAGTCCCCGCTCCGACACCCGCTACACAGAGTACTGCAAGCACGCAGCCTGCACCTACTCCACCTAAAGTCTCAAAGACAGCCTGTAACACCAGACCGCCGACTCCGTACCGGAGAAAAGACGACGACGACGACGAGTCAAAACCGGACTTGCCCAACCCGGCAAGTAGCCAACCACCTGCGGCCACATCTTCATCGTCATCGTCTTCTTCGACAGCGACGACATCACCGTCATCCCACGCCATGCACCTACGTTCCAGGCCAAGACAACAAGCGAAATGGCTCGAAACGAAGTACGTCCCTCTCGAACCAGCCCCTCAGCCTATCTACCCAGGTATGTTCCGTCTTGCTGCCATCAATCCCGACCTACGAACGGACATGCGCCTTAAGATTTTGAAACAGCTCAACCATCTTGTGCACATGGAATGGATCTGCTGCGTCTCATCTGGTGGAATCAACGCTGCTACCGCCTACCGTACGGACAAACTTGACCCGGAATGGCAACGCCGCCTCTGGTACAAGATGGCCCATTGGATCGACATCGGACAACGTACGGGTAATAAATGCCTCTCCTCCAACAAGACACATCAAGTGTGGTGCAAGTGTGGCTACGGCGATTGCCTTCACAACGACACTACTGGCACTACTGGGGTACGCAAGCCTAAGCCGAAACCAGCCCGACCAGCTTTCAACAGTGGTCTTGGTGGCCACCCCCGCTACAAGAAGAACCGCAAACATGCCCAACGCGCCAAGCGGACCCAATATCCGGCCGGCGATGGCAAGTACCAACACAACCGGGTATATCGGACTAACTAACAGGGCCGCACCGCCAATTATGGTCAGACAGCCCCTCGGCCAGTCCAAAACCCGCGTTACAAGCCACTCCGCGCCCACAGCATCGTTTCGCGGCTCCGACGCAGCGCCGCCACTTCTACATGTACGCTCGGTCTGGCATCGGACACCAGCAGCGATTGAATACCAAACAGGGTCGGGCGTGACAACCAAGTCTGGAGCCCTCTCCAGACACCGTTCTATTCTTACCGCCGGATCCTTCCACCATGGCTCTTCCCCACCGGGAGGTCACAGTCCTCGCTGTAAAAGATCCTCCATACTTCGATCCCGCCATGGCGGAACTCGCTGCAACATGCCCGGACCCGCGCATGCTTTACTGTACGGCAACTACGGTTAGTGGGACACAGACCACCCCGTGGATTCTCATTTCTGAGAGACTCTGCCGCGACTTTCTAGACAAACAGGCCGCCAAACTCACCGCGCCGCCTGCGCCCCAATACTCACCTGAAGTCGTCAACTCCGGCCTCACTGCAGAACAACAACGACTTCTATGGGCCCTTCTCGGAGAATCGACGATGTTTTCCAAGACAAAGCAGGTGTCTCCAATCACACAGTGTTGTATCGCTCATCCTCAAACCGGGAGCTAAACCAATTGCGGTGCAATGCCCAAATTGGACTCCAGTGGTATACCAATACCTCAAAGGTTGGGCGATGGACGTTCTTACAGCCGGCCTCTGGTCCATGGCCTCCGCAAATTGTGCCTGGGCTAGTCGAGCCTGCCCTGTAGGAAAAAGTTTGAAGACTTAGCAAAGGAGGTCATCCGCGACATACGCAACGTCTACGACTACCGCGGTGCCAACGACAACCTCCACCTTCCTGTGCCAGGTTTACCCAACCCAGATCAGTACCGCGAACGCTTCGCGGGCTGGCACTATCTCAGCTCTATCGACATGGTCGACGGCTTCACGCATCTGAGACTCAATCCAGACAACGGTAGCCGCGATATTCTCGCTGTTTGGACACCCTTAGGACTCCTAGTTCCTAATTTTATGCCTCAAGGTGTTCACCGCGCCCCGGGAGACTTTCAACGCGCTATGGATAAGTCCTTCAACCATCTGGACTTTTGGAATAAATCCGCTTCAGCCTACCTCGACGACGTCACAGACGGCTCCAACGACTTCGATACCCATCTTCGCGAGCTCCGATGCATCTTTCAGGCTATGCGAGACTCCGGCCTCCACGGTTCGGCCCGGAAAGTACGCTTAGGCTATCGCGAGCTCAACATTCTGGGCAAACGCTGCAGCAAGAAAGGTATCGCAGCAGATTCTTCCAAGGTCGACGCTATTCTCAAGCTGGCCGACCCATCCAACGTTTCCGAAGTCCGATCAGTCGAAGGTATGACCAACTTCATCCAAGCCCATATCCCTGACTATTCCCGATTAGTGGCACCTCTGACCAATCTTCTCAAATCCACTCATGCTCGGCCCTCCGGTGCCCCTTATCTGACCCGAGATGAGCGGAAATGATGAAGAAGCTCCGCCGTGTCCTCACTACGCTCCCCATTCTGGTGAAGTATGAGCCATCGCAACGACTCTACCTCCGGACGGACGCAAGCCAGATCGGCATTGGCGGCGCACTTCACAATGGCGCAGAGCGCAACGCTCCGGTCATCCAGTACTTCTCCCAGAAGCTTACAGACTTCGATTCAAAGTCGAATACCTGCCGGGTAAACAAAACCAACTCCCCGACGGTCTCTCACGTGTCCCTTGCATCGCCTTCGGCCAGCCCACTTGATTGGCGAAGCCGAGGTGACTCTCCAGCTCTTATCCACCATTCCGGCACCCCGAGCAGGCTCTACCCTTTGGTTAGCAGTTGAAGGCACGCACGCGGCCCTGGATACCCGCCTCAAGTCCCTATCTTGCCGGATCCTCCGCGGCGGCCCCACTCTACGTAGCATTCAAGCCCCATGGGACTTGGCCATTGTCATTCCCTCTGCTGAACGCTCCCCGATGGTTGCCCGCGATATGTTTGCTCTCCGCAAGCCCTTCGCTCTGCTCATGCCTCAAGACTTGGTTCATTGCGTCCCCGATGAAACTCTTCCATAGACGATCGTCGAGCAATGCCGCAAGATCTTGTTCCTTGACGACAACCTCGTCTGGCTCGTACATGGACTTGGAACAGCCTCTCAACTGATGAAACCAAGATCCGACTCAGCTTGCGGAGCGAGGACGTCAACATTGATTGTAAGCAATGTGGCAGCTGGAATATTTCTGCGTGGCTATATATGGAAGGTGAAAGATTCTGCGTGCAGAGCCGCGCCAAATTCGATGCCTTGCTGAAGCGTGTGGTCTCGGTGCAAATGCTCAACTTGTTGGGAGATGCCTACATGAAGCATGACACTTACGACAGTGGATCTATTTCCTGGATGGACCTGCTCGAGATGAAAGGCGTGGCGGGGACTGTTAAACCTCACTGGGTCTATCGGGATGGCGCGCGATTCTGTGAGGACTGCGAAGAGTTGGAATAGACCGCGGCGAGATTGTGTACTGATGATTATCATTAAAAATCCCGACTTTTTTTTTTGCGCGCTGTAGTAGCACGAGGGTCTTGCTGCAGATATTGCTGTCTGTGTGTGGCAGTGGGGAAAATTGTTTCTGCAGACCTTCTTGTCGTCTGGGCTTGGCTGTTGAGACGTGTTTGTGTACAGTCTTGTGTGTGCAAAGGTGGAGTGCCCAAAGGCTTGCCTTCGCGTCTCTTTTTCTTTTTAATGTTTCCGCCGAGCCTGGCCTTTTCATGTTTTCTTTTTACATCGTATCCTATTTGTTGGTTATTGTTTTTAGCTAGCCCATGACAAGCGCTCCCATGAAGAAAAAGCCCAAGCTGGGACATACGGGCCCGTTCGTGGCGCATTTGACCGCACTGCCAGAGGAACTGCTGCGACATCTGTCCTCGTGGTCTCCGCCGTCCGTGGCCGTGCTGGGCACGACCTGTCGCAGCCTCCGCAAATGTCTTCTCCCGTTGGCGACCGAAGCTCAGGAAGAGCAACTCAATTGTGTGCGCAAGTCGGTGGCCGACGCGATCGAAACGATGGCTCTCAAGGGAGGTTACACTAAATTCGGCCTCAGCGGCACTACTCCGTCCCAGAAATACAAAGGCTGGGGCGATTTCGGTCTGCATGGCTGCCTGAACCTCCACGCCGGCGAACGCTACGGCTGTGCTGAACGCATTGAGACTGTTGTGCATTTCTACTGCCGCCACAGCCTCGCCAAGGGCAAAACCAGACTTCAGCTTTCGTTGCACAGCGACGACGTCTATGATACATGCGAGCAATGTGACAACTGCGATTTTACCAGGTGTCTACACCTGGAAGGCGAAAGATTCTACGTGCGGAGCCGCGCCGAAATCGATGGCTTGCTGAGGCAAATGGTCTCGGTGCAAATGCTCAACCTATTGGGAGATGCCTACATGAAGATCGACAGGTCCAAGAACAGTCTGTCCTGGATGGAGCTGCTCGAGAAAGGTGTGGAGGGGACTGCAAAACCTTACTGGGTCATCAAGGATGGCCAGCGATTCTGTGCAGACTGCGAGAAGTTGAAATAGACAGACAGCGCCAGACATGGTGTACAGATCATCATTAAAATCCAGTTTTTTTTTTTTTTTTTTTTTTTTTTTTTTTTTTTTTTTTTTTTACAACGGGGGGGCGACGAACCGTGGGAGGGGGGGAAAGGGATACAATTCAATCAGAGCGGGGGGGCCGCGGCCCTCTCTGTTCGACGGCCCCCCTCCCCCAATTCTTTTTCTTTGGAAGATCCCCCCGCCCCTCCTTCTCCCGGCGCCCAGCAAATGAATCTTGTTGATCATAAAACTGCGCGACGGGGTGGCAAGGGGGGGGGGGTGGGGAAGGAAAGAGAAATTTTAAGTATTAATGTCTGACTAGAGAACGGGAGGGAGGGAAAGGCTCACCGTGAGCATGCCGGGGACGGCCGCGCGGCGCAGCCCACGGGTTGTCAGGTAGGCCTCACTGTTCTGGCGCCCTAGGTGCAGCGGCTTGACCACCACCCATTCTGCGAAGCACAGGGCCGCCGAGACCAGCAGCAGCTGTGTCTCCAGCGCGCAAACGCCAGTGAACCGGCAGATCAGGACCGCCTGACTGTCGCAACAGTTCTGTTGCAGTAAGTCCAGGGCCGCGCGGAGGCCGCGCGCCATACTTTCGCCTACCCGTTCTGTCGCATCGACCCACGCCAGGTTGCAAACCAAGCGGCGCTGCGCCAGAATCTTGCGGGCGTCCGCGCAGTGGTGGAGGTGGTGGCACTGGTCAAACTGGGACCAGAGCCGCGGGGGTTGCTTTTCCAGCGTGATGACCAGCACGGGCGGCGTGGCGCGCACGAGGTCCTCCACGACCAAGGCACTTTCGGGCCCCACCGCCAGCCCGGCCTGCCGCGGGGTCGAGAGTAAGGCACTTAGCACTCCGTTCAACGCGGTGTTTAGTGATGAGACGACGCCCAAGTGCGTGCGGCACGAGTCCGCATTTGCGCGCAAGGCCGGGATTGTTCGCGGGCGGAACGTCGCGGTCCAGTCGTTGCGCTCCAGCGCCGCCCGGAACTGCGCTACAAATGCCTGCTTGCCCGGCTGCGGGGACGGGTTCCAGCGCCACGCACAAACGAGCTGTAACGTCTCCATCCAGCCTTTTTTGTTTGGGGTGGTGGTGGGGGCAGGGAAAAGGAGAGGGAGGGGGGGGGGGGGGGAAGGGACGCGCGCAAACGCGCAAGGAAAGCTGAACGGTTGGGGGAGGACGGAGAGAGAGGGGGAGGCTTGCAGAGGGGGGGGGGTGACATTCACCTGCCCCAAACCCCCCCTCCCTCTCTCTTTCTCTCTCTCTTTCTTTGGCTTTAGACTTCCCCCCCCCCCCCCCTCCCTCCCTCCCTCTCGCCGTTTCCCCCCTCGAGCGACGGCGTAAACTTTTTTAAAAGAAAACCTCCCCTCCCCCCACCTTCTGGGCAAAGAGCCAAACTCACACACAAAAAGAAAGACAGTGGAGAAGGGTGGGGGGAGGGTGGGGGGGGGGGGGGGTGCAGAAAGCAGCGAGACCGGCGGACCTAAATTCCACGGGCTGAGAGAAATTTGAGGCGCACGAAAGCACAGGAGAAGAAAAAAGAAAGCGCTGTTGTGCGGGCAGATAATTAAGAGGGCTGGGCGGGGGGGGGGGGGGGGAAAGGGGCCGTGTGTGTATGTGTTGTTCGGCCGTTTTTTTTTGTTGTCCCTCTGTTTCATTTGCCTTCTTCTTCTTTTTTTTTGCTGGCAGAAGATGTCGGAGGCCGACCACGAAGGCCCTGCTAGACTTAAAGACGCCGGCCGCCGCAAAAGGAGGCGCCATCAGAGCCCCCCCCCGCCCGAGCAGCAACACTCAGCCCCCTTTCAGGCAGACGCCCCCGAAATCTCTGGCGAGGACGGTAGTACAGAAAGAGCGCCCGTGCGCGAAAGCCCGAGATGACAGAAGAACTAAGCAAGCTTTGTTTGGCTATGATAGAAAGCCTGGCAACACAAGAAGGACACGCCAGTGTTATCCACAAGTCAGCGCAGATCCGGCAGGGCCTCGACGCCTTACGGGGCCTAATTACCGTTTGTCATCAGCTTCTGAGCCTCGCTAGCTGCCTGCACGAGCCTAGTGAAACCAGTGAAAACGCACGGGCGTTGGTGTTCAGAGCCAGGCTGGCGCTGTGCGAGCTTCAGCGCGACAGTATGACCGAAGAGCTCGGGGCGCTGGCCAGACTTGCTGCAGTAGTGAAAACCACGGGAGCCGACGACCGTTAGCAAACAAAGACATTTTTCTTTTTTATATATTAAAAACCCCCCCAAAAGGCACAACAAATGGAGGGGCGTGGTCAAACTAGTACGGATGATTATAGGCTGGCGGGGCAAGCGCGCTGGTGTGCCAGTCGTGGCGCGGCCTGTCGTAATCGCAGAAAGGTTGGGGGTAACGAGCCACGCGGCGAGGCTTGTCCTGGCGGCGCCCGCGACCGGCGACCAGACTGTGGCGGCGCCCGCCCCGGCGGTCCGAAGAAGACCGCCTGTTAGACCGCCGGGGCCTCCGCCCCGGTCCTGCGGGCGCTTCGGGTTGCGTCGGGGGGGGAGGGGGCGCGGGGGCTACGGGCTTCGGCGGGCATACCGGCACCGGGGGAGGGCTCTTCTCGTCGACAGAAGGCGACCGCCGTTTTCTTCTTCGCCAGCACCTGTCCTCCCAGGCATCGTCCGATTCGTCCGAGCCAGCTTCGAGCGAGGCTTGCAAGGGGCTTTGCAGGAACCTCTGTAGATCACTGAGTAAAAGTTTGTGTTCACGATTGCTGTCTTCAAGCTTGCTTAGCTCTTGTACGAGCTGGCGTGCCAGTTGCTCTATCTGGTGACCGTGGAGCCCGGGGCGCGCTGTAGCGCTTGCCATCCACTAAAAACGTGGGGGAGAGAGAGAGAGAGAAAAGAGAGGACAAGAGCACGGGGGGGAAAGGGGAAGAGGAGAATTTTTTTTCGTTGTTGCCAAGAAAGAAGTCAAATTATTCTTTGAAGGGGGAAGGGAGCAAATAGGGAGAGGGGGGGGGTGTGGGGCAGGTAGAAGGACATTAAAAAGAAAGAGGGAGGATAGCAGGGGAAAAAAAGCAGTCATCTCGCAAATAGTTCCTCTTCCTTGTGACACTCCTCCCCCTATTTCTTTCCCTCTTTTTGTTTCTTTCCCTGCCTTGTTTCTTTCCCTCCCTTGTTTCTTTCCCTGCCTACCAAAAAGAGCTTGCGGTGAGGGGGGGGGGGCCAGAAAAAGAGAGAGAAAGAGAGAACGGGGAGGGGGGGGGGGCCAGAAAAAGAGGGAAAAGAGAGAGCGAGAGAAAGAGGGGCGGGGGCGGGGTCGCGAATTCGGGAGGAAGGGAAGGGGGCGGGGGGCCGGCCCTTTTCTTTTTGCTCCCCCCCCCCCCCACCTCCCGTTCCCAAACCAAAAAAGAAAAGGCCGGCCCCCCCCTACTTAACCAAGACAGCTTGGAATGGAGCAACACTACATCTATCCTTTCGTTGCTACATCGCATGCACAGCGCGTTACACCCCAGCAAATCATCAACGCACAACGACAGCTTCACGGCCCCTCTCTGGACCGAAGACGTCATCTCTGTCTCCGCCGGCTCAGCCGAACTAATCCTCCGACAAGGTATCGCAGTCACCGTTGACCCCGATCAATCTTCAGTCAAGGTTTATGTCCCAGAAGAGTTACGCCGTCCCCCCATCAATTATGCCCACCTCATGCAGAACCACGCCAAAGCGCCGACACTCGTCCCCTTTATCAAGGAGCGCTACATTTGGTTCCGCACAGACGGTACGGATATCATGCATCATGACGTCCTCGCTGCCCTCCGTGCTGCCACTTTTGCCAACTAGTCCACGCCCGCCTGACCCTTAACCACGGCCGATATTCATCGCTCACATGGACACATCAAGGACAGGGCATCGGCCTCGACCACGTCCACATCGGCATCCCCGGTGTCACCTTTCAGTACATACTGACCATCGTCGATCTTTTCTCGGGATTTCTCCAATTTATCCCATGCGTCTCCACATCCGCGGAAGAAACAGTGGAACTCATCCTCAATCGATGGGCCATCTTTGGTTTTCCGGAATCCATCTTCTCCGATTATCATAGTTCTTTCATTGGCACGTTGGCCAAACGATTTTGCAGCGTAGCCGGCTCACCACCGCGCCCTACTCGCATCATCAACTCGGCTACGTTGAATGCCGCCACAAAGCAATCCGCACGGCTATCCAGTCTCTCCCTAAGGCAGAAAAGACCAACTGGCCTAGCATCATCCCTTCTCTCTCCTTCGCTCAGAACACACACGTTTCTACAGCAACCGGCACTACTGCCTTTGAAGGAAAGCTCGTCCGCAAGCCCCGCTGCACGTTGGACTTCTTCAACTCGCCGGAGATTGTTAATGCCCGCGCTACCGCTTCCAGCGCCGCCCTCGACGCATCACCGACACTGTCAATACAGTCGTCCGAACAGATCGCAGTGTTGAACAGCGCCCGCACCGCTGTCACAACTTATGTCAGCGCGTACACCACCGTTACCCGCGCCCGGTCCGTCGCTCAAAAGAACAAAGGCCGCCGCAAGGCTGTCAAGGAATGGAAAGTAAACGACACAGTCTCCGTCTACCGCCCCAAGCCTTCCAAGCAAGGAATTCCAGCCTCCTCCGTTCTTCAGTTCGACGGCCCCTACACCATCGTTGAGCAGGTCAGCTCCAACTGCTTCAAGCTGCGTCATCTAAGGACCAACGAGGTATTGAAACGCATCGACCGCTCACACATCGCTCCGTATACTGCACCCACTGACGGCCTCGCTCCGCTCAACACAGTCGCAGTAGACGATCACGACGACGACTCAGTCAACTACACCATCGGCAAAGTCGTAGCATTCATCGACCGCGATCAGGTTAAACTTGGCATCGTTTTAGACGAGGACCCAGAGAACGAGGAAAACGACCTCGTAGTTCACCAGCTCGGTACGACCTCAGACAAGAACCCTCTCTTCCGTCCCATCTACGAAGACACAAAGGACCAGACCACTATCCAACGCTGGGGTAATCCCTTGGCCCATTGGAAGCCCCTTCTCTTCGACACAACAAACGATCAAGTCGTTCATCGACAGATTGAGTGGCGTTCTCATAAGACCAACAAAGACAAAGGCCGGCTTCCCGCCAGCGTTCTTAAGCGTCTCAAAGGCCCTCTCATCACCGGCAAATCCTTCCCGCTTCATGTCTTCCAGAAAGGTAAACAAGCTACATCGAAGGAATAGCCACCTCAACACTCTCAAGTGGGTTTTACCCATCGTACCGGCTTCACCCGCCACAGCCCAGCGCTTTTCCCACTTGGCCCGCCATCGTCCCTAGACAAGCTACGCCACGACCAGAGTATCCCTGTAAGTCCTTGTTCCCCTTTTCTGCCTGCAGGTCAACAATCATCCTCATCGAATCTGAACACCTCAGTGATTATATTGGCATGGCATAATTGGTGCATTAAATTTGGTTCATCTCGGCTGTGCGATACATGGCCACCTAGCTTCCTACGGCTCGACGTCAGCTCCCCGATATCAACGCATCGCTACTGCGCCTCAATTGTCTCAGTCCCGCTTCCGCATCCCGATATCCGGCCCCGGCCGATCTCCGTCTATACTGCGCTACACATCGACGCACTTCTTTTTCATCCTCCTCCTGGGTTTAAAGAGACTCATCTTTCTCTTTTCTGAGGACCTACTTTTTTTCTGAGACAAGTCACTGGCCAATCTTTAGTCACTCACCCTGTACGCAACTCTACTCAGCCGTTAGGTCTGGGGGGGGGGAGGGGAGCTATCAGACGGAGCACTTTAACGACCAGCCAAAACCACTACCGTTGACATTATACTGTTTTTGACCGATCCGTTAGATTCTCCTCTGCACGACGTTTCGACTTCCATGGCACTAACTAGCTTTCGATTTCGTCCAGGAATGACTTCAAACGATTTCATTAAAGTTTTTACAGCAAATGCCATTTTCCCCTTCTCGGCTGCCTTTTTCCCATAATATGCCGAAAACCGCAAAACCGGTGAATTTTGGGGAACACAGTCAAGAGAACATAAAAATGATATTTGCAGTGCACTGCGTGCACAGCCATTAGACTCAGAAAGACTTTCCCAAATGAAAGTTCAGGACTTCCACTTGAAGACCAATGACTTGAACTTGAAGCCACCTTCAAGTACTTTGCATATTTAACTTCAAGTGCGAGTCGCCTAACAGCTACTTACAATCTACGTTCACCCAAGACCGTACTTTGCAAACCAAGTCTGCAAACCAGTAGAAATCAACGTAAATAAACGAAGTGATCTCTCAGCTATTTACTGGTATTTCACCTACCCTTAGGAGTTAGGGCTGTTTGCAGCCATAGAGTCTTTTAATAAGAGTTCGTTGTGTATTTATCCCTTGGGGTTGTATCCAAACTCACAAGATAGCAGAACTGACAAACTCAAAGGTAATAATGAAACTGAAATAAAGTCCGCACGACTGTAATTATTACACAATGATTAGTGTCCAATCCTGAATGCCAATATGGACCGTTACGTCCGTTACAATTATTGACTAGAACTATACGGATAAATTACTTACCAGTCACAAAGTAATCACTAAAAGTAAAACGTAGTTGTCCTACCAACGCTCCCCCTTAGTTCTATGTCGATAATGCAAGTTATAAGTAATCAATACATCTACAACTTTCATTAATAACTATTGCATATTACGATAATGGCCCTTATTTCAGGTTGAAAAACTGAAATGGCAGTTACAGTTTGACAACCTCAAATAATAGTTAATTTCTAAGCAGACAAGGCAGATAAGTTTACGTTCTTTGAGGGAGAGCGTCGGAGATATACCGTAACCGAGAATATCCGTTACTGGATTTGTCCTTTGTTGCAAATTCACGTAAACCTATTCTCTGCCGGCCCTCCTTGATGTTTGCCAACATATTACCATTTTATATTGCTAGTACGGGATGGATGTGCAACTTACAGTTGCACAATACACAATTCATCCATTCTAGACATTCTCGCTTTATCTCGAATAGAGTAGGTCTCCTGTAGACCAACCATTTGTAGAACGGATAGCTTTAGATGGAACGGATAGGATTCGTAGTTCTTGTGCTCAAGAAGCACTGTTTGTACTTCAGTATTAAAAGGTAACCAAACTGCAAAAGTGAACTGAAAACACTTGGAATATAATAACGGAACAGTAATACTGGGACGCTAGTATTGACTAGTTATTGCTTATAGAGTGTGCCGCCCCGGTCAATTGCTCCACGGACCCTCTGCGCAAAACACCTTTTAATCCGGCGAGTACCATTGCCCGTAGTCTAGTAAGTCTTCCGGCTCGGAAGAACTGCTACTCTGTCGAGAGCGTGCTCCCTTGGCTTCCCCTTCTTCTTCTCCCCCTGCCCCATCCTCAGCGCTCTTACTCATCTCTTTTAGAGTTCGAGCGTTGTACAGATGGTACAGGAGAAGAAGAGGACTTCTGGGGAGAAGCATAGGAGATGGTTTCATCATCATCTTCGTCAGTCATCGTCTCTCCCTCACCTCTCTCTCCTTTTTGATTATTTCCCCCTACTGCAACCTCAACACTCGTTTCTATGTTTGAGTCAGTACAGCTGAAGTAGGGAGCGTATGCATATGTCTTGTGTCTTGTGAGAGAAGGTGATGAAGCACTTAGTCTAGAAGTGTGAGAAGAGACAGATCTGTGTGGTGACGTGTGTGTGGACGACGACGTGAGAGGATCAGGTTGAATAGGGGGGGGATTCTGATCTACCCTAATCCATTGACGCATTATCCAGTCCATAGGGGCTAGCATCAATCCATAGGTGTACGGTGTACCCCCCATGTTCAGCTGTGCTCTAATAACTGCCAGTAAGTCAGCCCTATTTTGCTCACTACTGATATGGTGGGAACAGAAATCGCATCCCTCTTTTTCCATCCTCTTAGCACACTGACTACCTGATTTCTGAGCCCGAGCGGCCTTCCATGAACAACGAGCGTTATTCACGTTGAACCCATCACATTGCTTCATGTTTGAAACAATGATCACGCTCCCTCTAATGGGTTGTGCCCACAGATTGAGAAGTGGCCCGTCGTCCTCACGTAAGTGATGAAAAGAAGAACCCCGGGATTTCATTAAGACCTTCCTGTAACCCCGCTTGACACGGCGAAGCCCCCACCCTTCCTCCATAGGGTATATTACCCCAAGAGGTGTTGGGTCGCCCACCATGTCAAGGGGAGTAATGAAACGATTATCTTTCAGGAGGGGAATAAAGGGAAATCGAGGGACAGGAAGATGAGCAGGCATGTCTTGTGCATGTGTGTTGCTCTCTTTCTTCTTGTTCTTCAATTCTGATGCGTGAGGTGGCGATGTTTGTGGTCCAAAAGAGGAAGTGGGTGGGGTGTTGTCAAGTGAGGGGTTTGGTTTTCTTCGTCCGTTTCCTCTCTCTCCATCATGTTTATGCTTAACATATGGTTGATGTACCCTATTTCTCCTACTCCCTCTTCTCCTCTCTCTTCATCATGAGTAACAGACTCTTCGTCTGAATCAAGAGCTTCGGACTGCTCTCATTCTTCCTCCGAACTACCAGAAGAAGAGGAGTCGGAACCTCCTGCATTCAGACTAATTGTCTTTGTCTTAGCTGTGCTCTTCTTGATGAAATCAGATGACTTCAGCTTCCTTTTCTCCTTCCCTCCTTTTTCTGTCGTCCCATCTTTCTCCTCCCTTTACTGCTCTCCTTAGTCTTATCTGTCTTAGTTAGACTCAGCTCTCCTATTCCTTGAGCTAAGTTAACTATTCTCGCTGCCTTCCTCCTTATGGGGCAGTTCACCGGGACATGTACGTCTCGGGGGCACTCAGGGAGAGTACAAGGGACAATGCAGATTTTGATCTGATGATCACCACGACAGTTATAGCAACCTTCCCTATGGGGTGTCCTCCCAGCTTGGTTTCCCATAAGATTGACTGTTGTGGGGTCGCTTTTAGTTCCCGTACCAGATGAAGTTTTAGACGAAAGGGAACGAAAACCGCCCCCTGACGAGTAAAGTTTTTTTCATCTTGTTTTTGGATTCCTCTGTCTGAGCAACCTGCTCTATCACTTTCGCAAAGGATTCCCAACCCGGTCGCTCCTCTGAAAGGAGACTGGTGACCTTGTTGCGAAAACTGTCAAACTCGGTCAAGTGTTCGATCTTTTTCATGACCATCTCTATCTTTACTAGTTCAGGGTATGGGACCTTCATAACTGTCTCTTGATCAGCAATATTGCTGGTGGAAGAGGGTTAACCAGGGTCTCACGTCTTGAAGATTCTTAGGATAGGAAAGATAAGGAAGTCTTGTCGTTCTTTCCATTTGACAAGATCAAGACCACCATATCTTTTCCTTAATGCCATGAAACATTCGACTCCATCTGACCCTGCTGTCCTGATGACAGACATAGCTTCCTTGTCCTTAGAGCAGGACTGAATTAAGAGAGCAAAGATAAATCGGTTGTGTTTCATCCTATCTCTTTCCTCAATGCTGATAGTACTTTTCTGTTACAGTAGCGAAAGAGGCAAGAAGGGGGTTTGGTCTAGATGCGGTAGTCAGGATAGGGACCGAACTCCCATCAGACTCTTTGTGCTCAACAGTTGCTGGGGTAGAAGAAGGATCAGGCGGAGCAGAACTAGTACTAACGTCTTGTTCTTGTTTGACAGGCAGAGCAGAGCTGGAGGAAGAACTACTAGGTTCCATCTTTACTACAGATTTCTTTCTCTCTACCAGGTCCTGATTCCTATCCTCGCTATCTCCGGTGGGTGAAAGAGGTGGTTCTTTAGGTAGATTGAAAGCAACTGTCAGTTTCGCTTGTGTAAACAAAGGGTGTCGCTTATGGGGACATATGGGAGGTAGCTCCCCTATTGCCAATGGATCATAGATCGCAAAAACTGCAACTTCAGGAAAACATACTCCCAGTTATCCCAGTCTGGGTCTTTGCTGTTAAATGGCGGAGGATCCACTTTGAACCATTTGTTCATCGACATTCCGAACATAGTGTAAGCTATGTTGGACCAAAGTGCGGAAGGTAGGAGTCAGACTCTACTACCAATAATTTCCTACGATTAAGTAGAAATGTGGGAATTATTATTAGTGATAAGTAAGTTGGTGTGTCTATGCTATGCTGTCTAGCCGATAGACACATTTGGGGTCACCCGGGCGCCTTCTGCCTACCCACGAAACGGTGTCGACTGCCTGCTGCACGTCGATCATCTCCTCGCACTTTTCAGTTGAAGGCCTAATTCCTCTCCTTCCAGACCGTCCAAGTGCAACTGATTAAAGCTGCTGACGCAGAGTTCGCTAATCAAGGCTCGATAACCTGTAGACTACTATTATTAATATAATAATCTATGATTGCTACTATACTATCGATGCAGACTACAACTTTAATAAAAAAGGCGCCAACAAGATGCGCCACGTAACTTGACTGGCAGGATCATAAGTAATGGCTCTAACGACACCGTTACTTCGATACGGCCGGTCTGTAACTACTAATTAATCATTAGTTCCAACACTGTAGTATATATTAATAAGTATATATATGTAAAAATTTTCAACGTTTCAAAAAAGTTTAAAGTATCAAGTTAATATAAAAAAGTTCAACGTATAAAAGAAGTTAATGGTATTAAAAAAGTTATGTGTATAAAAAAAGTTCAACTTTTTTATAAGAACTTTTTTATAAAAAACAAAAATTTTATAATATTTTGTGTGATTACTTGAATGTCGCCGATTATATCAAAATTGCGACGTTATTAATAACTGATATTGACCGGCCCCGCCGGTCCGGTTGCAGTTTAGTAGCTGTCGGACGTTGACGTGCTTTATTTTCTACTTAATCAATCGAATGACCGACTCCGGAACAGCAGTCCATTACGGTGCAAACACACATACACACACAGAGGAGAGAGAGAGAGAGAGAAGAGAGAGAGAGAGAGAGAGAGAGAGAGAGAGATTGTTTTGACGCTCTTCCAATTTCTATTTTTTCTGCAGCGCTTGCAAGTTTTGCGATGATTTGTTGCTGCAGCCTGCTGCTGCTACTGTGCTCCTTGTCATTACTTGTTGGAAGAGCGTACGTGTCGTGTGCTTAGAGGGAAAATATTTAGGCTCTGTGCTTTATGTGTGTCTAGGATTAATGTATCATGCCGAATAAAAATTGATTTCTCATGGAAACGGGTTTGTCTCGAGATGACAGCGCGTGACGCTTGCCACCTACCATCCCAAGCTTGTCTCCATGGTCTCCAGCGCTGCTGCTTCGTGAGGTGAGGGGTGGGTGGGCAGAGGGGCGGGAGGGGTTGGGGACGATTTCACTGGCCTTTTGCTCCTGACTTTCTGCGACGCCTATTTTTCTTCTTCTTCTGGTTCTGAGCGGGTGTGGTGAGGCTGTCAGCTTTGACGAGTTGGCTGGCGGGGTCGGCTGCGGCCTTGGCGGCGGGCTGCTTCTTGGCCTCGGGAGTGGCCTGCGCAGGCGCCGCGGCCTGCGGCTTGCTGCTGACTGCTGCTGATGCAGGCTTGGCGGCTTCCTGAAGACAGGCAGGTAGAGAGATAGATAGAATAGATAGATAGATAGATAGATAGATAGATAGATAGATAAGATTAGAATTAGAATTAGAATTAGATTTAGATTTAGATTTAGATTTAGATTTAGATTTTTTAGATTTAGATTTAGATTTAGATTAAGATTTAGATTCAGATTTAGTTTTATTTTTTAGATTTTTTTTAGATTTTTTAGATTTTTTAGATTTTTTTTAGATTTTTTCGATTTTTCGATTTTTAGATTTTTAGTTTTTTTTAGTTTTTTTAGGTTTAGGTTTAGGATCTAGGATCTAGGATCTCGGATCTGGGATCTGGGATCAGGGATCAGCATTCAGGCATTCAGGCATTCAGGCTTTTAGGCTTTTAGGATTTTAGGTTTTAGGATTTAGGATTTAGGATTAAAGATTAAAGATTAAGGATTAAGGATTAAGGTTAAGGTTAAGGTTGGGTTGGGTTGGGTTGGGTTAGGTTAGGTTAGGTTAGGTTGGGTTGGGTTGGGTTGGGTTGGGTTGGGTTGGGTTGGGTTGGGTTGGGTTGGGTTGAGTTGGGTTGAGTTGGGTTGGGTTGGGTTGGGTTAGGTTAGGTTAGGTTAGGTTAGGTTAGGTTAGGTTAGGTTAGGATAGGTTAGGATAGGTTAGATTAGATTAGATTAGATTAGATTAGATTAGGTAGGTAGGTAGGTAGGTAGGTAGGTAGGTAGGCAGATAGATAGATAGATAGATAGATAGATAGATAGATAGGTAGATAGATAGATAGATAGATAGATAGATTAGATTAGATTAGATTAGATTAGATAGATAGATAGATAGATAGATAGATAGATAGATAGATAGATAGATAAATAGATAGATAGATAGATAGATAGGTATATAGATAAGTAGAGATAGATAGGTAGAGATAGATAAGTAGAGATAGATAGGTAGAGATAGATAAGTAGAGATAGATAGGTAGAGATAGATTAAGGATTAAGGATTAAGGTTTAGGTTAAGGTTAAGGTTAAGGTTGGGTTGGGTTGGGTTAGGTTAGGTTAGGTTAGGTTAGGTTGGGTTGGGTTGGGTTGGGTTGGGTTGGGTTGGGTTGGGTTGAGTTGGGTTGAGTTGGGTTGAGTTGGGTTGGGTTAGGTTAGGTTAGGTTAGGTTAGGTTAGGTTAGGTTAGGTTAGGTTAGGTTAGGTTAGGTTAGGTTAGGATAGGTTAGATTAGATTAGATTAGATTAGATTAGATTAGATTAGGTAGGTAGGTAGGTAGGTAGGTAGATAGATAGATAGATAGATAGATAGATAGGTAGATAGATAGGTAGATAGATAGGTAGATTAGATTAGATTAGATTAGATTAGATTAGATAGATAGATAGATAGATAGATATAGATAGATAGATAGATAGATAGATAGGTATATAGATAGATAGATAGATAGGTAGAGATAGATAAGTAGAGATAGATAGGTAGAGATAGATAAGTAGAGATAGATAAGTAGAGATAGATAGATAGATAGATAGATAGATATATAGATATATAGATAGATAGATTGGTAGATAGGTAGAGAGGTAGGTAGGTAGGTAGGTAGGTAGGTAGATAGGAGGTAGGTAGGTAGGTAGGTAGGTAGGTAGGTAGATAGATAGATAGATAGATAGATAGATAGATAGATAGATAGATATGTTTAATCTATGGGCGTGGCAGAGCTTTAAGCCATAAGCCTCCAATACTACCCTCGGGCAGGAACTCTCAGCACTTCACAAGCTGCACACCAACTATCCGCTCGGGTTGGTGCTCGTGCCCAGTTCAAGCCGAAAGGTAGCCGAGGCCTTTTGAACTGTGCAGAACAACCACTAAAAAGCACTCCCCCAGGGCGTGTGCAATAAGGAAATGATATCTCCGAAGCCGAGGGTTTTGGAGTTCACGCTCGTTAGGAGTTACCTTCTACAACCTCGACTTTATCAACCCTTTGCATCACGTCCCCGGTCGGGAGATGGTCGCCTGTTAGCCCTGCGCTGCGCGCGATCAATGGCGGACACAAAACCGTCGTTATAGGAGGTTTGGTTTTAGGCCGGAGCACTGAGCAGCTGGCCCCTTACATCCCCCGGGATAGATAGATAGATAGATAGATAGATAGATAGATAGATAGATGGATGGATGGATAGATAGGTAGTGTCAGCACTCATGACACAGAAACAGACAAAAAGCCATGGCTCTCACATCCCGTACATAAATCATCGCTGCCAACGCTCATGAAAGCCTTCTCAAAACAGCAACCCACGGGCAGGACAAGGGCATAGTTTTGTGTTCATATATTACAAAGACAACTAATTATCTCTAGTTGGATTGGAATTAGTGAGGACACACACAGACACATGCGCGGCGCACCACGAGCAACACAACATCACAATCGTCTCAGCACACAGCATGGCTGCAGCGAGACCTTGCCATGGTCGCGTCCATTGCTGGTGACTGCGGCGGCAGCTTGCGGCTTCTCTTCCGCTGCTTCTGCCCCGGACTTTTCCTTCTGGATCTTGGTGAGCGCAGACGCCACTTTGGCAGTTGCGCGATGCTGGTCGATCAACTGCTGCGCTTTCCTGCACACGAGAGAAGAGAGAGAGAGAGAGAGAGAGAGAGAGAGAGAGAGAAAGGAGGATATGAATACCTTCGTCGTCGAATGGTAAACACAGTAAACATTACGGTAGAAATGACGAACAAGAAAATCCGCATTTGGATTGCGTATACATAAATATTGAAATACATTTCTGTCATACGTTATGACGACATCACGTGATGTTTCTTAAATGATGGTATATTCATAGGCTTGCCATCACCAAATTTGTGCGGTATATCTTGTATGGGTTGTACATAGTTGTGTGTGAAGGCTGCATTTGCTTGCGCATATATTAGCCATTTTTTCTAGTCTTTAGACTAATTTTCGTTCTGTTCGCATCTTCTGTAGTGTTCCAACTGGTTGTAGTAAAATTTGGGCTAGTTTGCTGAGCTGTGTTAGTCTTTCAACCACGCCTACTAGAAAGAGAAGCCACACTATGAGACGGAGGGAGAAAACGTGGTAAATTCGCGTGAAACCACCGCAAATACCGCGAAAAGTTCCGATGTCTTTGCCTCCCATCTTGCTTGTCAATATCTTGACATGCATCTTGACATGCATGAGTAGCAAGAGCTGAGGTTTACTCTTTATCTATTCGTGTGCGGGCCAGACCCAACGCCAGGTCCTTGGGCGTCAAGTCGCCCTACAACATACCATACATACCTTCCGTATATAACTACCATACTTAAATACCACACTTGCATACTATCCTTACATACCATAAATACATACCGACACAAATACCATACCTACATACCATACACACGTACCTCGGTGTCACACATGGCGCTGCCGAACCTCATTTCGAGTGACCCGCCTGCCTGATTCTCTGCACAGCATACACAGCTTCTTGCGGACGCATAATATATACGAATCATTTACCTGCCATTTTCATTTTCAAGGATGCGTTGTGTGTTATGATCAAGGTGGTCCAGATCAAGGCCAGGTCTCCGAACTTCAAGAACTGGTCCATGACTACAGGCAGGCACACACGTGCACGTACTACACAACCAGACCGGAGCTGGTTGAACCTGCGATGCAGTTTTGTAAGCTCAAGGAGCCGACGAAGGCCAGAGGAAAAGACAGATGGCACATGCCACGCACGGTCTGCACAGGCAGCAGTGAGCAGTAGCGACTAATATTACTGTACGTAACACTACTACAACTGGCTACTACTACTACTACTACTACTACTACTACTACTACTACTACTACTACTACTACTACTACTACTACTACTACTACTACTACTACTACTACTACTACTACCACTACTACCACTACTACTACTACTACTACTACTACTACTACTACTACTACTACTACTACTACTACTACTACTACTACTACTACTACTACCACCACCACTACTACTACTACTACTACTACTACTACTACTACTACTACTACTACTACTACTACTACTACTACTACGTAGTACGTACTACTACTACTGCTGCTGCTGCTACTTCTACTACTACTTCTACTACTACTACTACTACTACTACTACTACTACTACTACTACTACTAGTAGTGAACGATGACTGCAGCTGTGCGAGTGCAGTCTTAAGTAGCCGCATCGCGCCGGCGTATTAACTTTCAGGAGAGGGGTAGCCAGGAGGAAAAAGCTGTCGTTTTCACGAGAACTTTTCACACCTTAATTAAGATATGATTTATCACTAATTATTTTTATTTTATATGAATGTGACCCGCTCGAAGGACTCGCCGACTTGCTTCGCCAGCTCGGGAAAGGATTTGACCGCCGCAGCTACCGCAGCCTCCTCCCACAGGAACCTGCACATGTCATGTCATGTCATTTGATGTGATGTGATGTGATGTTAGTTCATGTCGTATCATGTCATTCAATATCATGTCATGCCATATTATTCATGTCATGTCATGTCATGTCATGTCATGTCATGTCATGTCATGTCATGAGATGACATGACATGACATGACATGATATGACATGACATGATATGACATGATGTCATGTGGATGTGATGTGATGTGATGTACGTGATGAGATGTGATGTGATGTCATGTCATGTCATGTCATGTCATGTCATGTCATGTCATGTCATATATAAACGTTATGTTATGTTATGTCATGTATTTTATGTTATTTCATGTTATGTCATGTTATGTTATGTTATGTTATCTTGTTATGTTATGTTATGTTATGTCATGTTATCTTGTTATGTTATGTTATGTTATGTTATGTTATGTTATGATATGTGGTCGCGGCAACGACAGCCTCCTCCCACAACAACCTGTCATGTTAGGTCATGTTACGTCATGTTATGTTGGTCATGTCTGGTCATGCCAGGTCATGTCATGCCATTTTTGTTATGCCATGTCATCTCATGTTATGTCATGTTATGTTATGTTATGTTATGTTATGTTATTTATGTGATCTTATGTTATGCTATGTCAAGTTATGCTATGTTATGTGATGCTATGTTATGTTCCGCAACAGCCAGCACTCTCTTGTTCGAGCAAGCAAGCCGACAGATCAAAGGCGCGTGTCAACACGAAGACATCCCCATCCACAGTACACATACGCATATAGCTATGTTTAGTACACATACACATATAGCTGTGTAGGCATCCAGCAAATGTTTGTTTTGTCTTTCAAGATCAGATTTGCTACATAGGTTAGGCACGCTTACATTTTACACATATAGCTGTCTGTTTTGAGGTTAGGCACGCTTACATTTTACACATATAGCTGTCTGTTTTGTCTTTCAAGATTCGCTTGTTACATAGGTAAGGCGCGCGTTACATTTCGCTGTTGTATAAATCTGTGTTTTGTCTTTCAAAATGAGATTGCTTCTTAGGCTATATACGGCGCGTTACATGTCGCTGTTGTATGTCATGCCGCGCAGTTTCTCGGTCACGACGCACAGCACCCAGAACGCCTCCTCCTCGCTCATGAAGTTCATCAGGAAGTAACAGAGAATAGCCGAACCCTGCATGCATGTATGAAATGTATCTATGTATGTGCCTCCTCCTTACTCATGAATTTCATGAGGAAGTAGCACAGAATAGCCGAACACTGCATGCATGCATGTATGTATGTATGTATGTATGCATGTATGTATGTATGTATGTATGTATGTATGTATGCATGCATGCATGCATGCATGTATGTATGTATATATGTATATATGTATATATGTATGTATGTATGTATGTATGTATGTATGCATGCATGCTGTATGTATGTATGTATGTATGTATATCGCTCGTGAATTTCATGGGGAAGTAGCAGAGAATAGCCGAGCCCTGCATGTATGTATGTATGTATGTATGTGTGTATGTATGTATGTATGTAATGTATGTACAGGCACATGGTAAGCGTGTGATAGCGCGAGCCAGAGAGCATGTGTATGAGTGTAAATAGATAGGTAGAGGGATAGATGTGGATAGGTATGGATAGATAGATTAAAAAGAGAGAGAGAGAGAGAGAGAGAGAGAGAGAGAGTTTGATATCGAAGTAGAGATAGATGACAGATAAATAGACGACAGACAGATAGGTAGACAGATAGGTAGATGGATGGCTAGGTAGCTACCTCCTGATAAGGAGTGGTGTTGCGCACAGCCAGACCAGTCAGCACACGAGTTAACTGCAAACAAAGGCCACACCAGCTGTATGTATGTATGTATGCATGCATGTTATGCTATGTATGTTAGTTATGTTTTGTTATGTGTTATGTATGATATGTATGCTGTGTACATTATATGTTATGTACGTTATGTATGTTATACATATGCTGTATGTATGCATGTATGTATGTATGTATGTATGTATGTATGTATGCATGCATGCATGCATGTATGTATGTATGTATGTATGGCATGCATTCATGCATGTATGTATGTATGTCTGTATGTATGCAATGTATGTATGCATGCATGTATGTATGTATGTATGTATGTAGTATGCATGTAGCATGTATGTATATACATAATTTACATTCATGAATACAGAAAAAGTTAGAGCAGGAGACGACATTGTCTGTGACAAATATTTATTACTTGTAGTATGCATATGCATGTAAGTATGTATTTATTTTGCACGCATGTATGTGTAGGTAGAATCGATCAGGTCCCGCGGTAAATGTACGTATGCTTTCACGATACACGCTGTAAAACACATGTATGTATGCATGCATGCATGCATGTATGTATGTATGTATGTATGTATATGTATGTGTGTGTGTGTGTTTGTGTATGTGTGGTGTGTGTGTGTGCGCGCGCGCGCGCGTGTGTGTGTGTGTGTGTGTGTTTGTATGTATGCATGTACGAAAATATGTATGTATGTATGTATGTATGTTTGTTATATGTACGTCTGTTTTGATGAACGTACGTATATGCATGCATGTATATGTGTACGTACGTATGTATATAGGTATGTCTGTATCTATCCATACATCCATCCATCCATCCATCCATTCATCTACCCATCTACCCATGTATGCATGTATTGTATGCATGTATGCATGTATGTATGTATGTATGTATGTATGCATGTTTGTCTGTATTGATGGACGTAAGTATATGCATGCATGTATATGTGTACGTACGTATGTATATAGGCATGTCTGTATCTATCTGTCCATCTATACATCCATCCATCCATCCATCCATCAATCCATCCATCCATCCATCTATCTATCTATCTATCTATCTATCTATCTATCTATCTATCTATCTATCTATCTATCTACCTACCTACCTACCTACCTACCTACCTATCTACCTATCTAGATAGATAGATAGATAGATAGATAGATAGATAGATATATTTGGTCTATCAGCGCTGCATATCCGAAGACATATGCATCCATTCCCACCCCGCCGCCAATCGGCGACTGGGTAGCGGGCTGGGAGTGGGATAGATAGATAGATAGATAGATAGATAGATAGATAGATATGTTTGGTCTATCAGCTCTGCATATCCGAAGACATAGGCATCCATTCCACCCCGCCTCCAGATTGGGTAGCGGATGGAGAAACACAAGCTCACCTTTTCTTAGATTGGATGGTCTCGCTATGATGTTTGGAGATTTAAATATGGGAGGTTTTAATGTAGCAAATGTCGGTAATGTTGATGGTATTGATGTTTCTGCCCTTGATAGTGCTGTAGTTAAACTAGGCGACCAAACAATAACGGGGAATAAAATATTTACTACTTATTTGGGTATAAAAGATTCAAATCCATTAAATACAGGTAAGTTATTCTTCAACTATAATAATAATACGGGTTCTATTTATTCGTCGGAGGTAGGTGGAGCAACGGGCTATCCACTATCTATTGTCGGTTCGTCCATAACCCTCGCTTCTACCACGGGGAGTGGAATAACACTGACTGGCAGCTGGGAGGTAGCACTAAGCTTAGAATTTATGCAGTCTGAAGGTTCTACGCGTGTCCTCTTGTGGGATCTTTGAGTGCCGGCACGGAGGAGTTGGGACTGGAAGAGTTATCGGGCGCACGGTGTGAATGGTCGCGAGGTCGTTTGGAAACAAAGTAACTCCTGATGTCCTGCTGGCCGTCTCGATCGGCAGCGGGCCTCAGAAGGCGGGTCAACTCTTTGCCTCAGGTTTCGTAGGCTTGTTGATAGATAGATAGATAGATAGATAGATAGATGGATAGATAGATAGATAGATAGATATATACTATAATGTAAAAAAGTATACTTTAATATACCATATATTATAGTAGACTATACGATACTATACTATACTATATTATACTATACTATAGTAACTATACTATACTATACTATACTATACTATACTATACTATACTATACTATACTATACTATACTATACTATACTACACTACACTACACTACACTGCACTATACTATACCATACTATACAAAACTATACTATAATATACTATACTATACTATACTATACTATACTATACTATACTATACTATATACTATATATACTATACTATACCATACTATACTATTACTATACTATACTATACTATACTATACTATACTATTCTGCATTATTCTTATAATTCTTATAATTCTTATTATTCTTATTATTCTTATATTCTTATTATTCTTATTATTCTTATTATTCTTATTATTCTTATTATTCTTATTATTCTTATTACTCTTATTATTATTATTATTATTATTATTATTATTATTATTATTATTATTATTATTATTATTATTATTATTATTATTAGGGAGTACATAGGCCATTGGTCCTTTTCAATGGGCTGATTGGTATAAAGCTCCTAGAGTAATGTTCTATGCCGTCACTTCCTTTATTCCACCGATTGGTGTGGAGACTTTCCTTATGGAATGGAGGACTGGATGCACATGGCCTTTTGGCTCAGCAATTGGCAGGAGATACATTATTATTATGATTATTATTATTATTATTGTTATCTATCCCATTTATGTTATCTATTCAACCATCAATCCATCAATCCATCCATCCATCCATCCAACTCTGTATCTGTATCTCTGCATCTCTGTATCTATGTATCTATGTATCTATGTATCTATGTATCTATCTTCTATCTATCTATCTATCTATCTATCTATCTATCTATCTATCTATCTATCTATCTATCTATCTATCTATCTATCTATCTATCTATCTATCTATCTATCTATCTATCTATCTATCTATCTATCTATCTACCTACCTACCTATCTATCTATCTATCTATCTATCTATCTATCTATCTATCTATCTATCTATCTATTTTATCTATCTATCTATCTATCTATCTATCTATCTATCTATCTATCTATCTATCTATCTATCTATTTGCCTGCCTGCCTGCCTACCTGTCTGTCTGTCTGTCGGTCTGTCTGTCTGTCTATCTATCTGTCTATCTATCTATCTATCTATCTATCTATCTATCTATCTATCTATCTATCTATCTATCTATCTATCTACCTACCTACCTACCTACCTATCTATCTATCCATCTATCTATCTATCTATCTATCTATCTATCTATCTATCTATCTATCTATCTATCTATCTATCTATCTATCTATCTATCTATCTATCTATCTACTTACCGTGCTTCGTAGCAATCCCTCATTTGTACCACCCAGCTCGCTGAAGAGCTTAGTAACACTGGCTGAACACATTTTGGCTGTCGCGTAATTAATAGCCTATAGGTACACTTGTTGACATGTACTTGACATGGGTGCAGACAGAAGGCATTTTACCTCACCGACCGCCTTGTCAATGCACTGTTTTTGTTCATTGGAAACTTTTTGTTCGCAATATTTGTTGTATGGGTGCTCTGATTGGTCTGCAGACAACCAAACACAGTAAATACTTTGAATTCAGCAACGCTCTTCATAAGTACTCTCATACCCCTGAGGGATGCGGCTTTGCTTATTCCAAGCCACCTTTTGCCAACTGAAAACAAAATTACATTTGACCAGGAATCACATTAGAATATTTAGAACTGGTTTTAGAGAAGGCCATACCTTTCAGAGCTTCCTTATCCCGTGATGATATGTCCTGCAAAACAAGGGCGTTCACTTCTGAGTGCTGCATTTTTATGCCTTCTGGCTGTAAATTTTTGTTTTTTTCAGTACTGGTAGACCTTGGGAGCTGCTGGTTCAACCAGTTCCGTTGGAACATACTTTGACTGATAGAACCCGTTATTATCACCAGTGGGAACGTATTCTTGGCCAGGCGTTCCGCTCGAGCAACACCCTCCCATGCTGTCGACAGGACCTGCGCTGTTGTAACACAACTCCAAAAAAGCCTTGACGTTGGCCACGGGAAAACTCGGCGAATTGCAGATGTGGCCAACAAATTTGACGGGTTTTTAGTGCTGCGTCTGTACCGGCAGATGTTCGCTACATATTAGAGTCTTCTTCTGCATTCTTCTCCAAGAGGCTACATGGCTTCGTCTAGCGCAGGAGGACCACTCAAGGTGCTTACCAGTCTTATATATAATATATAAATATATATAGATATACATATAATATATACACTAAGCAAGGTTTAATGAGGAAAGAAAAAGAGGAAACAAAGAAGAACAAAAGATAAAGAAGAACATAAAGAAGAGCTTGAATCAAAAGAGATCTGGTTCCAAAGAACAACAGTACAAGCTCAAAAGAGTAAACTGGAACAAAGGTTCAACAGAAGGCTCCAGGAAAGAGTAAAAAGGACGACACAAGAGGGAAAAAGAGAAAACGGAGAAAGAGACACAAAGAGGACAACAAGAAACTAAGGATGAAGAAAAAAACAAGCAGATCGATAAAAACAAAACAAATACAAACAAATAAAAAGCAGAAGAAAAAAAAACCAACACAAAAAGAAAGAAACAACAAAAGACACAAAGAC
This sequence comes from Paulinella micropora, assembly GCA_019918135.1. Classification (NCBI taxonomy): domain Eukaryota; phylum Cercozoa; class Imbricatea; order Euglyphida; family Paulinellidae; genus Paulinella; species Paulinella micropora. The sequence goes on from WBZZ01006208.1 coordinate 40,140, forward strand.
AAGATAAACAACAACAGCAGACGTAACGACAACCACAAAGGGGCAAACACAAACAAGCAATCAAACACAAGGCCAGACATAGGCAAGGGAGACGATACGATACTATAAGGTAAGAGCAGTATGCAGAGGTGAGACATAATTAACATAGGGCGCAAGTGATATCAATTGACAGTCAGTGAGACAGCTCTTAAGGAAACTGCAGCACCTAACGCAATTCACTCGCACCCAGAGGCCATCGCAGCCAGGAGGGTGGTGTGCAGAGTAGTAAGGCTCGACGTGGCGATTGCTCGCGACGCGATTATGCCGAGTACTGCAATATCCGTAAGGGCCAGCCCAAGCCTGGCAACCTCACAAACGTGCAGCACCAAGCTAATCGAGCCAAACCACTCCGCACCCCACCCCCCTCATAGACCAGAAGTGTCTCCGCTAGCCACAACCCACACCATAAGGCTAAAACGCAAGTGAAAGTAACTAAACCTAACAGGCAGCAGCAGGTAAGAAAAACGAGAAAAAAAAAAGAAAAAAAAAAGAAAAAAAAGGAGAGCCTTGCTAACGGTAAAAAGAGAGAAAAGAAGAAAGAAAGAGATAGAGAGAAAGGATAAGAAAGAGTCGAACTTCCTCATCATTTCACTTCCAGATCTCTAGATCGGCGAACAGTGTGGGACTCGGGTTAAGACCGCAAAAGAACCCTACCCTAAACAAAAAAAGGGCCCTGTAAAAACTCGCGGAAGGAGAAAAATAGGCCCCCCCCAAAAAAATGCAGTTAAGCACGAACGCCATTAGAGAGGAAAAAGAGAGAGAGAGAAGATAGAGAGAGAGAGAAAGAGAAAAAAGGAGCAAAAAGGAAAGAAAAAGGAAAAAAGGAAAGTAAAAAGGAAAGAAAAAGGGGAAGAAAACGCAACAAAAGAAAAGAAAGAGTCAAAGACGGCTACGCTGAGGGAGAATAAAAGGAACAACAGGAGCAGAAGCTTGTCGTTGTAAATGAGGTCTTAAGAAGGAAAGCTGATCAACTCTAGAACTAAGGCGTTTGTGAAGGGGATCAGTCGTACGCAGGGGAGGAAGCTGAACACGAGAACGATCAAGCATAGAGCGCCAATTGAGGAAATTGAACCTAGCAAGCTCAAACACAATAATGCATTTGATGCGCCGCCCATACGAGCCAGGGGAGTAAATAGAAGGAAGATAATGAGCAGCAGCAGAGTCAAGGTATTTGATAAACTCAGAAGCCTTCAAACCTAAAACACAAAGCTAGAGAGGGCAAAGGGGATAAATGTGGTTCCAGCAGTTAGTCCTCTGCGGCCATGTTTCGCAGCCTTAGATGTCTCTCTACCACGCACAGCATAAAGACGGTCAACCAGCGACCTGTTAACATATGAGCGTTGCAAAGGGTTAACAAGAGAGACGTCGGTGTCAACCTGATGCACATCAATATCAGGACCATAAGAAGGATATATGACAAGATCAATACGTCGGTTCTCGTGGTCGTAGAGACGAGGCTCACGATTGCACCACAAACCTAGAGAAAGCTTAGTATCATGAAAGATCGCATTCACAACAGAGTCATGTTTCAGCGTGTCAGCGACGCCATGCAAGCGTTTACAGCCTAAGTCAGCATGTACCTCAAGGTCAGAAGGGAGATGAAACTTACTCTCACACTGAAAACACCGCATGGGCCTGAAGCAGAGAGAAGTAGGGCGAAGAGGAGACGTATCAGATAACTAAAGATTGAAAAGAGACAGTAAGAGAGAGCGACGTAGAAGGGACAGGTGAAACAACATGAGGGGGAGCCGAACTAACAGAAAGGTGACAAGACTCACGGGGGCATTTGCTATGATAATGATGAGGAGAGCCAATGGGGCAAAATTCAGAACAATCAGGGGGAGAGATGAGACATAAGCAAGGAAGAGACAGATGATGAAGCATCAACAAGGCCAGCACGCCGCTGAGCCAAAGATAAAGAAGAACATAAAGAAGAGCTTAAATCAAAAGAGATCTGGTTCCAAAGAACTTTTTTTGTTTTTTTTCTTTCCCCACCAGTACTCCTCCTCAATCCTTGTTTTTGGGATGAAGTCCCCAATGTTCTTTTAAGAATTTCAAGTCTTAAGCTTGGACGATTTATAAATGTTGTTCGAGTTTTTTTTTTTTTTTTTTTTTTTTTTTTTTTTTTACAGTAAGTAAGGTTTAATGAGAAAGAGACAAAAAAAAAATAAAGAAGAGCTTAATTCAAATGAATTCTGGTTCCAAGGAACGACAGTACAAGCTCATAAGGAAATCTGGAACTAAGGTTCAACAGAAAGCTCCTGGAAAGAGTAAAATGGATGAGAAAAGAAAGAGAAAAAAGATAAAGAAAGAAAGGGACAAAGAGAAAAAGAAAAAAACAAGGAAAAGAACAGAGAAGGAAGACAAAAAAACAACAAGGAATGATAGAAAACAAAGCACAAAAGAGAATAGAAACAAAAAACAAAAGAAACAAAAAACAAACGAAACAAAAGAAACAAAAACAATACAAAAAGACAACAACAGAGGCAGCGACAAACACCAAAGGCAAACACAAGCAAACAAACACAAGGCCAGACAGGGGCAAGGGAGACGATACTGAACTGGAAGGCAAGAGCAGAAAGCGCCAGCAGAGGTCAGACACATAACTAACAATGGGCGCAAGCGAGATCAATTGACAGTCAGTGAGACAGCTCTTAAGGAAACTGCAGCACTTTTTTTTTTTTTACTTTTTTTTTTTTTTTTTTTTTTTTTTTTTTTTTTTTTTTTTTTTTACTTAGTAAGCAAGGTTTAATGAGAAAGTTTTTTTTTTTTTTTTTTTTTTTTTTTTTTTTTTTTTGTTGGAAAATAGTAATTTCGGTAGTCTACGTTTATGTGGTGAATTGTTCAGATGGTTTCAGTAGAAGTGGGCGGTGTTCCTGTGGAGTGTGTAGTAGTAGTAGAAGAAGTGGTAGCAGTTGTAGTACCGTATGTAGTAGTAGTAGTAGTAGTAGTAGTAGTAGTAGTAGTAGTAGTAGTAGTAGTAGTAGTAGTAGTAGTAATAGTAGTAGTAGTAGTAGTAGTAGTAGTAGTACTAGTAGTAGTAGTAGTAGTAGTAGTAGTAGTAGTAGTAGCAGTTACCCTTTTAGCCTAGCCTAGCCTAGTAGTAGTAGTAGTACTAGTAGTAGTAGTAGTAGTAGTAGTAATAGTAGTAGTAGTAGTAGTAGTAGTAGTAGTGGTGGTAGTAGTGGTGGTGATGGTGGTGGCAGTAGTAGTAGTATAGTAGTAGTAGTAGTAGTAGTAGTAGTAGTAGTAGTGGTAGTAGTAGTAGTAGTAGTTCTCTGCTGCTACGGCTGCTACTACTTCGACTACTATCACTGTCGTAACTAGTACTTCTCTGCTGCTACTTCTACTACTACTACCACCACCACCACCACCACCACCACCACTACTACTACTGCTGCTACTACTACCACTACTACTACTACTACTATTACTACTACTACTACCACCACCAACACCACTACCACCACTGCTCCCACTACCTACAGCTAATCTTTTGACAAAAATGCTGTTGTTGGGCCTGACATGTACGTTTGTGCGCAGGTGTCAAGCTTCAATGGAGTCAAAATCTGTAAGTCATACAAGAGCAAACGAATTCTCGTGCGACTCCAGCGACATACATCACAGATACATACATACACACATACATCCATACGTACGTACATATACAGACATACATGCAGACATACATACAGACATACGTACATACATAGACACACATACATACATACATACATACATACATACATGCATACATACATACATGCATACATACATACATACATACATACATACATACATACATACACACACACATACATACATACATACATACATACATACATACATACATACATACATACATACATACATACATACATACATACATACATACATACATAATATTTACATACATGCATGCATACATACATACATACATACATACATACATACATACATACGTGCAGCATCATTATGCATACATGCATGCATCTGTAACTATTATTACAGCAACTAGTACCTCCAGTACCTCCACCACAATCAGCGCCACCACTACCATCACTACCACTACCACTACCACTACTACTACTGCTGCTGCTGCTGCTGGTGATGTAATCCAAATATCTACTACTACTACTACTCCTACTACTACTACTTACTAGTACTACTACTACTACTACTACTACTACTTCTACTTCTACTACTTCTACTTCTACTACTACTACTACTACTACTACTACTACTACTACTACTACTACTACTACTACTACTGTTCTTCTTTGTTTCCTCTTTTTCTTTCCTTATTAAACCTTGCTTACTATTAAAAAAATATATATTATTAAAAAAAAAAAAAAAAAAAAAAAAAAAGTTATGTCTTACCTCTACTTGCGCTTTCTGCTCTTGCCTTCTACTTCAGTATCGTCTCCCTTGACCCTGTCTGGCTTTGTGTTTGTTTGTTTGTATTTGCTTTTGGTGTTTGTCGCTGCCTCTGTTGTTATCTTTTTGTATTGTCTTCATTTCTTTTGATTCGTCTGTTTTTTTTTTGTTTCTTTTGTTTTTTGTTTCTATTCTCTTTTGTGTTTTGTTTTTTTTCTTTCTTTATTGGTTTTTTTTTCTTCGTTCTCTATCCTTTTCCTTGTTTTTTTTTTCTTTTTCTCTTTCCTCCTTTATTTCTTTCTTTCTATCTTTTTTTCTCTTTATTTTCTCATCCATTTTACTCTTTCCAGGAGCTTTCTGTTGAACCTTAGTTCCAGATTTCCTTATGAGCTTGTACTGTCGTTCCTTGGAACCAGAATTCATTTGAATTAAGCTCTTCTTTATTTTTCTTTCGTCTCTTTCTCATTAAACCTTGCTTACTGTAAAAAAAAAAAAAAAAAAAAAAAAAAAAAAAAAAAAAGGCCTGGCCACTCGAAAAGTTGCATGGAAAAGTTTGGGAGTCTGTGTTGTTCTTGTCACAGCCAGATATGAAGCCAGGGTGCGGATGGAGGCAATCAAGCAGCGATCCTTGCAACCCAGGCTGGTATCTCTTGTCCAGGCGCTCCTTCGCCCGCTGTTATTAGCATAGATGCGCAAAACTTCTTCAACAGCAGATCCAGGGACATCATGTTGGACCGTGCCTATGCTAATGATAAACTTTTCCTCACTTTGCATTCATTGATTTACAGTATGGGCCTGGCGCTACTACTTACATCATTTACTTTGCTAAGAATGGTTTTTCACCTGTTTTATGTCTCTCTCATGACGATGGCTGCAATCAGGGGGCACCTTGTCTATGCTTCTTGCTTGTAACAGTGTTGTGAAGCAGTCTCATGATGCTATTGAACTCACTCTTCTGCTGCTGTTGTTTATGCTGATAACTTTACTTTTTCTGCCTGTTCTGCTTCTGATGCTATTCATTCCGCTCGTGCTCTTATCGCCTCCTCTGAATGGGATCAGAATTTTTCTCTTGACTTTATTCTCTGGCCTTCTCGCTCTGATCCTCGATCCTCCCTCTGAACTTGCTGAGTTTGCAGCAGAGCACAATAAGTCTATTGAGGTTGGCTTTTGTAAGTTGTTAGATGGGATCATCGGTAATTATAATGATGATAGGTGGCGCTCTTCTCTGGCAGATGCTGTTGTTGGTAAGGCCTTCACTCGCATTGACGCTGTATTTGATGCCCTATCGTCCCCTGACATCTCTCATCAGATTTCTTACCATATCCTTTCTTCCACTTTACCTTCCTACCTGATGCATACCCTTCGTATTACCCCTCCTGCTACTCTTCTTCCTATTCTTGATCGCTTTCATCTGCGCTTCCTTCGCTCTGTTCTTCACTGTTTTGGTGTTAGTCCCGCCGCATTTGACTCTCTCCCCTCGTATCTTCGCCGTGCTGTGACTTGTCAACTTTTTCTTCCGTGTCGTTTAGGCGGGTTCAAGCTTCTTGATCTTCCCATGCTTGCTCCTATTGCCTATGCTGCATCTATCTCTCAATCCCTACCCCGTATTCTCCCTATCCTGCGGATGGCTGCTCCTGACTATATCGCCTCTTTTACTCACTCTGACCTTGATCTTGCGCTTGATGATCCTGTTGTTCATCCTATGTTCTTGGAGATTGCTCCTACGATTGACAGGTTGCGTGTACTGCAGCGCGCGTTCCCTACCTCTTCTCATTCTAATTCCTCCTCTCTTCCTATCTCTATATATAATGTGCTCCCTAAGTGTTCTCCTCTGTCTGACGTCAGTAATCCTATCTCTTTCTCTCAGTATCTCTATCATTTCTCTGACATCACTTCTCCTTACCTTTCGGATTACATCCGACTTAGGGGCCGCTCCAAGCATAATGCTCATCTCCAGAAGTGTGTTTCACATCTCTTCTCAACCGCGTTCGGCACTTTGAATGGCTCTCATCCATTGATTCCTCTGCCCCTCTGCGTTACTGTGTTCGCGTTAGGTGTCAAGGCAACGAGGCTTCTATTCCCCTTACATGTCCCCCTATTGATCGTCTCTATCACCTCTCCAATCCGCAGTGGGACCTTACTACTACTACTACTACCACTACCACTACTACTACTACTACTACTACTACTACTACTACTACTACTACTACTACTACTACTACTACTACTACTACTACTACTACTACTACTACACTACTACTAACTACTACTACTACCACTAGTATTACTTCACTGCTGCTGCTTCTGCTTCTGCTTCTGCTGTAAGACCATGCTACATTCTGCCAGTCATGCGATTGCTGTCGTGCATTTTGTAAATGATGTTTATATCTATATTTACATACATATATAGAAAAGAGGAATAAACATACACACATGTATTATATTTAAATATTTTACATAAACATAATGATAGCGCATGAAACGTGCTGCTCTGCTGCGTTGTTGTCGTTTCTATCCCATGCCACACACTGGCGGCGCGTCTGTTGCGTGTGTGTGTGTGCAGACAACTGCGTCTGGGGCCGCACCGCGCCGGAGTGGTATGAAGATTACATCAAGAAGAAAGTCAAATCCTTGCGATACAACACAGGTCGGCTAAATATCCAACAACGTCGCGTAGAGAGAGAGAGAGAGAGAGAGAGAGAGAGAAAGAGAGAGAGAGAGAGAGAGGAGAGAGGAGGGAGAGAGAGAGAGAGAGGGGAGAGAGAGAGAGAGAGAGAGAGAGAGAGAGAGAGCTAGCTACGTGTACAGACCTACTTGCAGCTGAGGTAAAAACGTGTGTTATGTGCTGTGTTGCATGCAGACTACAGAAACCGCATAGAGGTGTTGCAGGAGTTCCACTTCCCAGAGGTTTGTTCCTCTCTCTCTCTCTCTCTCTCTTTCTTTCT
>WBZZ01006208.1:60000-65000 GCA_019918135.1 Paulinella micropora
CTCTCTCTCTCTCTCTCTCTCTCTCTCTCTCTCTCTCTCTCACACACACACACACACACACAGAGTCAGTTGCCGGCAGTGAACCGCGGCTACGCGCAGGCGCTGCTGCAGAGCAAAAACAGCGCAGCCAACGCACTGCTCAAAGGTAGTGTTGTTGTTATTATTATTATTATTTCCCGTCGGTGCCACCAGTATTTTCATTGATCATACCGGTCCGTCCGGACCAGTATTTTCATTGAACATACCGGTCCGTCTGGAAGTGTTGGAACTGTCCTTGCGGGGGTGTCATTAGAGCCTATCGTCAATTCTTCGTACTCCCCTCACGGGTGAGACGATGGAGGCGCATGTGCAGAAATGCATCAGCCATTGACAGAGAAGCACTATTATTATTATTATTATTATTATTATTATTATCATGGACACCGTGATAGCCCAGTGGTCAAGTTCTACCATCTGGGCCCTGTCGCCAGTTCGATTCCCGTCGGTGCCACCAGTATTTTCATTGAACATACTGGCCCGTCTGGAAGTGTTGGAACTGCCCGTGCGGGGGTGTCATTAGAGCCTATCGTCAATTCTTCGTACTCCCCTCACGGGTGAGACGATGGAGGCGCATGTGCAGATTTGCATCAGCCATTGACAGAGAAGCACTATTATTATTATTATTATTATTATTATTATTATTATTATTATTTGGACACCGTGATAGCCCAGTGGTCAAGTTCTACCATCTGGGCCCTGTCGCCAGTTCGATTCCCGTCGGTGCCACCAGTATTTTCATTGAACATACCGATCCGTCTGGACCAGTATTTTCGTTGAACATACCGGCCCGTCTGGAAGTGTTGGAACTGCCCTTGCGGGGGTGTCATTAGAGCTTATCGTCAATTCTTCGTACTCCCCTCACGGGTGAGACGATGGAGGCGCATGTGCAGAAATGCATCAGCCATTGACAGAGAAGCACTATTATTATTATTATTATTATTATTATTATTATTATTATTATTATTATTATTATTATTATTATTATTATTATTCAGCCCAATGGCCTCAAGGCGTTAAACTGTGACGCCAACTCATAACCCTTTGGTGGTAGATGCTGGGGAGGAGGGTCGTTGCGCGCGTAAAAGATCTTAAACTCCGCATATGCTGGTTGATAGCCCAGGACCCAGCAGACACCAGATTGTTATGGGTGGGGTTTCGAGGCAGCTCTAGCAACCGCGCTTGGTGTATGCACTTGCACATTCGGTGACGTCTTGCAAGAGGTTGCTGGGACTGCGGAATAACCTCGGCTTAGTGCAGTCTTGCCCTCAGGAGCTCCATCGGTGGCCCCGATCATCAGGCGAGAGACTGACACGGGGGGGTGGAGGACCTCGAACAAGGGTATTGGAGGCTTATGTCCGTTGAGGATATGCTATTAGCTGCATCAGTACGCCTCAGAATAATAATAATAATAATACTATATCTTACTACTACTACTACCACTACTACTACTACTACTACTACTACTACTACTTCTACTACTACTACTACTACTACTACTATTATTATGATTATTATTATTATTATTAGGGAGTACATAGGCCATCGGTCCCTTTCCATGGGCTGATTGGTATAAAGCTCCTAGAGAAATGTTCTATGCCGTCACTTCCTTTATTCCACCGATTGGTGTGGAGACTTTCCTTATGGAATGGAGGACTGGATGCACATGGCCTTTTGGCTCAGCAATTGGCAGACGATACATACATTCATACATATTATTATTATTATTATTATTATTATTATTATTATTATTATTATTATGATTATTATGATTATTATTATTATTATTATTATTATTATTATTATCATTATTGGACACCGTGATAGCCCAGTGGTCAAGTTCTACCATCTGGGCCCTGTCGCCAGTTCGATTCCCGTCGGTGCCACCAGTATTTTCATTGAACATACCGGTCTATTTCTGGACCAGTATTTTCATGGAACATACCGGCCCGTCTGGAAGTGTTGGAACTGCCCTTGCGGGGGTGTCATTAGAGCTTATCGTCAATTCTTCGTACTCCCCTCACGGGTGAGACGATGGAGGCGCATGTGCAGAAATGCATCAGCCATTGACAGAGAAGCACTATTATTATTATTATTATTATTATTATTATTATTATTATTATTATCCCTGAAAGGTGTTGGGAGTAGGGGGTGGGGGGTTTTGGGGGAGGGGGGAGATGGAAATTGTGTACTCCCCCCCCCCCCCCTTTTCCGCACCCCTGTCCCTATAAATCATGGTTTGTGGGAACCAGGAGGAGTTGGAGCTCATATTTGCAGGGTGGCTAGCAGCAGACTCGATGTTGATGCTGATATAATTTTTTTGGAATTCACGCAAATATTTGCGTTAGGGGAGTGTCCTGAGTGCCACAATTTCTTGTTTTTTTTCGCACTCCTGTCCCTATAAATCATGGTTTGTGTGAACAAGGAGTTGGGAGTGGCTAGATCCAGACTCGATCTTGATGCTGGTATAATTTTTTTGGAATTCACACAAATATTGGCGTTAGGGGAGTGTCCTGAATGCGAAATTCCTTATTTTTTAGCCTATTTTTGCACCCCCTGTCCCTATAAATCATGGTTTGTGTGAACCAGGAGGAGTTGGGAGCTCATGATGACAGGGTGGCTAGCTCCAGACTCGATGTTGGTGCTGATATAATTTTTTTGGAATTCACGCAAATATCAGCACCAACATCATTTGCGTTAGGGAGTGTCCTGAATGCCAAAAGTCCTTGTTTTTTGGGAGTACTTGCCTGTACCTCTGGCAATTCAACGTACCCAGTCGACCGGGAAGGGGGGGTCCGGGGGGCCTCCCCCCCGGGAGCCCAAGCCCTAAAATTGTACGTACCCGCTTTGGTCGCGGGTGGCGCCCAAACCAGAAAATTGAGGTCTTTTTGCCACCAGGCGTCGTTTGCGCACACCAGATGGATTTAGCGGCTGATATTTGGTGTATGTGACACTTCTTGATGAGCTCTCTTCGAAAATATAAAATTGTGGTGCCCGGTGGCGTAAAAACCAGAAAATGCAGGTTTTGCGCCACAAGCGCCGTTCGCGCACACCAGAGGGAGTTTGAGACTGATGTTTGGTGTACCCGACACCTCTCGGTGAGCTCTCTTCGGAGATCCGAAAAATTTGGTGCCGGTGGCACAAAACCCAGAGATTTTAGGTTTTTTTTGCCACCAGAGCTTACACTTGCGTTCTGCTGGTACCTCCGGCAATGGAACGTACCCTGTCGACGGGGAAGGGGGGGGGTGGGGGGGTCCGGGGGGCCCTCCCCCCGGGAACCCAAGCCCGAAGGGGGGGGGGGTATTATTATTATTATTATTATTATTATTATTAGGGAGTACATAGGCCATCGGTCCTTTCCATGGGCTGATTGGTATAAAGCTCCTAGAGTAATGTTCTATGCCGTCACTTCCTTTATTCCACCGATTGGTGTGGAGACTTTCCTTATGGAATGGAGGACTGGATGCACATGGCCTTTTGGCTCAGCAATTGGCAGGAGATACACTATTATTATTATTATTATTATTATTATTATTATTATCATTATTATTATTAGAATTATTATCCCTGAAAGGTGTTGGTGAAGGGGGTGGGGGGTTTGGGGGGAGGGGGAAAATGAAAATTGTTTACCCCCCCCCCCCCACCCACCCACCCGCAAAACGGCACCCCTGTCCCTATAAATCATGGTTTGTCGGAACGAGGAGGAGTTCGGAGCTCATATTTGCAGGGTGGTTAGCCCCAGACTCAATCTTGATGCTGATATGATTTTTTTGGAATTCACTCAAATATTTGCGTTAGGGCAGTGTCCTGAATGCCAAATTTCCTTGTTTTTTTTCGCACCCCAATCGGAATAAATCATGGTTTGTGTGAACCAGGAGGGGCTGGGAGCTCATATTGACAGGGTGGCTAGCCCCAGACTCGATCTTGATGCTGGTATAATTTATTTGGAATTCACGCAAATATTTGCGTTAGGGGAGTGTCCTGAATGATAAAATTTCTTGTTTTTTTGGCCTTTTTTTGCACCCCCCATCCCTATAAATCATGGTTTGTGGGAACCAGGAGAAGTTGGGAGCTCATATTGGCAGAGTAGCTAGCCCCAGACTCGATCTTTATGCTGGTATAATTTTTTTGGAATTCACGCAAATATTTGCGTTAGGGGAGTGTCCTGAATGCCAAAATTCCTTGGTTTTTTGGCCTATTTTTGCACCCCCATCCCTATAAATCATGGTTTGTGGGAACCAGGAGGAGTTGGGAGCTCATATTGGTAGGGTAGCTAGCCCCAGACTCGATCTTGATGCTGGTATAATTTTTTTGGAATTCACGCAAATATTTGCGTTAGGGGATGTCCTGGATGCCAAAATTCCTTGTTTTTTGGGAGTACTTGCCGGTGCCTCCGGCAATTAAACGTACCCTGTCGACGGGGCAGGGGGGTCCGGGGGGCCCTCCCCCCGGAAACCCAGCCCGGCGATTGTACGTACCCGTTTTGGTCGCGGGTGGCACCCACACACCAGAAAAATGAGGTCTTGTGCCACTAGGCACTCTCCGCCAATTGAACGTACCCTGTGGATGGGAAAGGGGGGGTCCGGGGGGGCCTCCCCACGGGAACCCCAGCCCGGCAATTGTACGTACCCATTTTGGTCGCGGGTGGCACCCGCATACCAGAAAAATGAGGTCTTGTGCCACCAGGCGCCGTTTGCGCACACCAGAGGGAGTTAGCGGGTGATAGTTGGTGTATCCGATACTTCTTGATGAGCTCTCTTCGAAAATATAAAGAATATTGCGCTGGGTGGCCTACACACCGGGAAATTGAGGTTTTTTCGCCACCAGGCGCCGTTTGCGCACACCCGAGGGAGTTTCAGGCTGTTGTTTGGTGTACCCGACACCTCTGGGTGCGCTCTCTTCGGAGACAAAAAAGTTTTGGTCGGGTGGCACAGAAACCAGAGATTTTAGGTTTTTGTACCACC
>WBZZ01006208.1:70000-85000 GCA_019918135.1 Paulinella micropora
GTTGCACGCGCGCACCGCAAACCATCCTTTCAGGTGTTGGCGCAGCCCCTAGTTATTATTATAATTATAATTATTATTATGATTATTATTATTATTATTCGTCGGTGCCACCAGTATTTTCATTGAACATACCGCTCCGTCTGGACCAGTATTTTCATTGAACATACCGGTCCGTCTGGAAGTGTTGGAACTGCCCTTGCGGGGGTGTCATTAGAGCCTATCGTCAATTCTTCGTACTCCCCTCACGGGTGAGACGATGGAGGCGCATGTGCAGAAATGCATCAGCCATTGACAGAGAAGCACTATTATTATTATTATTATTATTATTATTATTAGTGGCACCGCGATAGCCCAGTGGTTAAGGTCTACCATCTGGGACCTGTCGCCAGTTCGTTTGCCGTCGGTGCCAGTATTTTCAAAGGATATTTTCTTTGAAAGTATTGGTCTGTCTGGAAGGCTTGGAGCTGCCTTGCGGGGGGGTCCTGGGCTATCAACCAGCATATGCGGAGTTTAAGATCTTTTACGCGCGCAACGACCCTCCTCCCCAGCATCTACCACCAAAGGGTTATGAGTTGGCGTCACAGTTTAACGCCTTGAGGCCATTGGGCTGAATAATAATAATAATAATAATAATAATAATAATAATAATAATAATAATAATAATAATAATATAATAATAGTGCTTCTCTGTCAATGGCTGATGCAAATCTGCACATGCGCCTCCATCAATAATATAATAATAATAATAATAATAGTGTATCTCCTGCCAATTGCTGAGCCAAAAGGCCATGTGCATCCAGTCCTCCATTCCATAAGGAAAGTCTCCACACCAATCGGTGGAATAAAGGAAGTGACGACATAGAACATTACTCTAGGAGCTTTATACCAATCAGGCCATGGAAAGGACCGATGGCCTATGTACTCCCTAATAATAATAATAATAATAATAATAATAATAATAATAATAATAATAATAATAATAATAATAATAGTAATAATAATAATAATAATGATAATAATAATAATAATAATAATACATAATAATAATAATAGTGTATTGATCCGTCATGGCTGAGTCAAGGACCATGCGCCTCCATCCCTCGACCCAACAGTCACACAGTGAATGCTGGGGAGGGAAGAGTGACTCTAACCATCCCTGAATAGCTACCCGCCCGGCGTTCGGATACCTTGCAGGGAATCAAGTGCAAATGATTGATGTTCCCTATGAGAGAGTTCCACAAGACTGGGTATAAGTCGAATGGAGGTACTCAAGGGGGGTAGCAGACATTTCATGCAGTCTGCCAGCGCATGAGGACGTTTTGCGATAAGTGTCTGGGACGCCTCGAAACCTGTCACCACCCCTAGATCTCGAAATGTATATACCCCTTTGACCCCACGGTGTATGTCTTATGAAAACAACACAACATAGCCTCGGAACCAGTGGGAAGAGGCCCAACCACCTCCTCTTCCCGTGGGGTGTCATACTGGGCACCCCTCCATAATAATAATAATAATGATAATAATAGTGCTTCTCTGTCAATGGCTGATGCATTTCTGCACATGCGCCTCCATCGTCTCACCCGTGAGGGGAGTACGAAGAATTGACGATAGGCTGTAATGACACCCCCGCAAGGGCAGTTCCAACACTTCCAGACGGACCGGTATGTTCAATGAAAATACTGGTCCAGACGGACCGGTATGTTCAATGAAAATACTGGTGGCACCGACGGGAATCGAACTGGCGACAGGGCCCAGATGGTAGAACTTGACCACTGGGCTATCACGGTGTCAATAATAATAATAATAATAATAATAATAGACTTATCAGTCAATTGGCCTTTGATCCTGTCGGACATGTGCCTCCATTGGTAGCACGGGACCGTTCGGTGACGCGGCTCCGCTCCAAAGACTCGACTGGCAGTGCAATGTGCAAATGAGCGTGCTGTGCATGTGCAAGTGGGTGCAAGGAGTGAGAGGAGTTATCTGCCGAGAAGAAGTCAGCGACGCTGCGCTGACCTCCACCTACAACAGATCTAGCCAGACATTCTACCTGACTAGGCCTTCCCCTCCTTCTACCCACCTCCTGAACGACCGTGAGGTCGATCACCTCCTCCTCCTCCTCCGCCCCCTCTGCCTCCCTGGTCTGTGCCTCCAACTCCTCCCACTCCTTCCAGATGGTGGCAACAAACCTTCCTAACTCCTCCTCCACCTCTTCTGGGACAGGGATAAACAAAACGCCGAGCATCGCCGCCATCTTTTCATCCTCCCCCTTCAGCCATTCCTCTTTGAAGAGCCTCATCTCCTCCTCTGCCTCCCGCAGTTCCCTGTGATAAAGCCCTCCTCGATTCAGCATGAGGGGCTGCCGGGCTTGCGCCTCATCGATAAACTTAAACAGTGCCTCACGAGAGCTCGCAAACATTGGGCAATGCAGCAGGAAGTGACGTAACGACTCGTTAACCTCAGTGCCACACAAGGCGAAACAGCTTGAGCAGTCCGGCGAGCATGAGCCAAATTTGGATCGGTAGAGGCGAAGGCGATTGTTGCAGCTCAACAATCGCCTTCTGATAAGGTTGTGACTTCCCCCCTCCAGCGCCCGCCAACGTGGGAAAGCAGAGCGGGAAGACATCTGGCTAAGCAGCACCCTAAGCCCATCAGAGGGCTTAGCCTGCCGCTCCCAGCCAGCTACTTCCTGCCGGACAGACCATTGCTTTACCACCTCGTTCCAGTTCGCCAGAGCGGCCCGCCAGTCCTTATCATCTACCGTGCCATCTTCGTTCACGACCCGCTTGAGCGCATCCAAGCCCTCCCGCAGCCTGTGATCTGCTAAGATCAAATTTTCCGTATCTTCCTTCCATTTGCACCGACCCGTGTTGTAAAGCCTGCGTGTTAGCGCTGTGTTGCCCAGTAACTCGATGCGCCCTAGGAACCGAAGCCGGGCCGCCTTGGCAAGGATGCTAAAACTCGGCGTGCGGCCTAAACCCCTGGTGATGCAGCCGCTTGTGCGCGTACCAACACCCAAGATGACCCGCAGGGGCGCTACCAACGCGCCCTCCAGCTTACTCAGCTTGTTGGCGCCCGGCAGATCCCAAAAAGCCGTTGCGTAAAGCAACTTTGCGCCAACCATTTGCTGCCAATTCATCAGCCGAAGACGCGCTGGAACTTCATGGGCAATCCAGAGGGGGTAGCAGGCAGCCGTTCCCGCTACAGTGATTTTCGCCGCCCGCTTCGCTTGCGGTTTATCGGAGAGGGTGTCCGTGAGCAGAACTCCCAGGTATTTGTAGTGGTCGGTGACGTTGAGAACCTTGCCCCGGAACCTCACGCATGGGGGCGACTTTTTTGACTTGGCGTGCCCGTATATCGGCATGACTTCCGTCTTGCCCGGTTTCAGGTTGATTTCAAGCCGATAGTCCTCCACGAATGTCGCCACGACATTTACAATCTGTTGAAGCTCCGTGACACTATGCGCAATTACCGCAACGTCGTCGGCGTAAAGCAGGGTCCGTATGTCTTCGATGCGGTTGAGGTCCTCGATCTCCAACTCTTTCGCGATTCGGACCGTTAGCTCATCCATGAAGACGTTGAACAGCGACGGTGACAACGGCGACCCTTGCTGAACTCCCATCTCTTCCAGCACTTCACCAGTGAGTTCGCCATCGACTAGCACTCGCGATGACGTTCTTCGGTAAAAACGCCGCAGAATGCGATAGAACTTGCCCTGTACCCCCATCTGGGTTAGCCTCTGAAACAACCCGGCCCGCCAAACCGTAGGGAATGCCTTTCTCAGATCCACGAACAAAACGAAAGAACGGAGGCCAGCTTGTTGTCTAAGGCGCAGACGCTCCTTAAGGACAAAAATCTGGTCCCCCGTACTACGTTTTGGCCGGAACCCACCCTGCTCTGGGCGAAGCCTGCCCGGCTGATCGATGAAAGCCGTAAGCCTCGCCGCCATAAGGGACAGATACATCTTACCCAGACAGCTCAGAATCGCGATGTCTCTCCAATTTTCCTCATCGGTTGGGTCGCCTCCTTTTGGGATGTTGACGATAATCGCTTTGCCCCAGTCGCTGGGGGTGTATTCGCACGATTTCAACCAGTTGAAGAAGCGCACCAGAAAGCTCACAATCCGCGTGCCTCCGTACTTGAGCATCTCGTTCTTGATCTTATCCGGTGAGCACGCTTTGTGATTCTGGAGATTTTCCTGGCAGAGCTCCACTTCCTTCTCGGTGTAATCATAGTCCAGCGGGCCCGTCTCAGTCCGGATCTCCTCGGCTTGCGCCATGGCCTCGAATTGGTCGCGCAGGTTGTCGTTATACTGGAAGGTTTCGCGGGCCTTCCGCTCGGGCTCAATCCGCGCTGCTTCCTCATCAGAACCGACTTCCTCTACACATGCATCCTCCAAAAACTGGTTTTCTTTGGGGACCACCATACGTCGGCGGTATTCTTCCCATTCTTGTAGTTTTTCCCGGAGTGTGCATGCCAGAGTGCCATCGGGCTTCCGAACAGGAGCAGAAGCGTTCGACCGCCGAACCCCGCCCAAACGCTTTGACAGCTTCCAGTACGTGGCCATGGTAGCGCTCCTGAAGTTGGCAGCGGTGTCATTCTGGACCCGCTTCCACGCTTGCTCCTTCTTCTCCTTGCATAACCTTCTGACCGCCTTCCTCGCTTCTTTATATCTTTGCCAGGCCTCTCGGTTGGCCTCATTCCTTCGCCAGAGGCCGTATGCCTCTCTCCGTCGCGCAATCGCTTCCCTAAGACTCTCATCAAACCATGCATTAGTAAACCCTGGCCTAATCACCCGAACTCCCAAGACCTTCACGGCTGCGCCCGTGAAAGCTCGGACCACTAAGCTAGCGACCCTATCTACCTCCTGCTGAAGCTCATCCGGGTCCTCCACTGCTGATAGATCTGGGAGGCCATCTGGCAACAGCCCCGATATACCAGCTGCAAAGGTCTCGTCGTACTTCAACCTAAGCTTAGACAGCTCACTCTCCTTACCCTCAACTACCCTGCCTATCAAGCGCTCTGCCTTGAATGCTTTGTACCTCTTTACCTGCTTTTTGGGGGTGGCTGTCCCCCCCAGACCAGTTCCGCCCACACAGCTTTGTGGTCGGTATCAAGGTCTACCTCGTCGACGCCGAAGCTTGCCTCCTCCGCCAGCTCGGAAGAGACGCAGATGTAATCCAGTAGATGCCTTCGTCCACCTACATTTTCCTGCCTAGACCACCAATATTTGTCCCCCGTGGTTGCGAAAACCCACTGAGATTGCGCAACCCCGTGGCAACAAGCATCGCAGCCAGCAACTCACCATTCTCACTCCTAACCCCTCTACCCCTCCCATCTATCTCGCCAAAGAGGCCCACCACTCCCTCCTCCCGCGCTATTCTGGCGGGCCCCAGCTTAGCATTAGCATCACCAACCGTAACCACATGACCTTTGGTGGCGAAGTAGGAGACGGCCGCCTGCCACGCCTCATAGGCTGCAATAGATTCCTCTCGTTGATTTTCTTGGGGGAAGTAGCCGTTGCCGACGAACACATCCGACGCCGTCGCGCTCCCAGACGACAGCCGCACCCACAATTGCTGTGGGTGTGGAACAGGCGCCTGTACAATGGTAGCGCACGGTGCCAGATAGTTGGCCACCAACGTCAAGACTCCCCCCAAGAGACGCGAGCCCGCACCAGTTGCAGCCGCTTTGCCGAGGACTGCGAAGCCGTCGACTTGGAGCTTCTCCACCTTCTGCGACGATAGGTTGTGCTCCTGGACTCCGACGATCACCCAGCCTCGCTCCTTGTAGTGCTCCGGCCATTCCCCAAAGCCTGGGCTATCCGCACCCACTTTGCCTTGCCAATTATGTGAGGCCACCCTCAGTGGGAAGCCTTTCACAAATTGGGAAGAACGAAGCTGGTGCCGATGCCTGCGCTTCGGTTGAGCCCGCCTGGAGCCCTCCGCCACCCTCCACGGCCCATCCTGCACCCTCCGCCCCAGCTCCTCCAGCTCCCGCATCCCGCCCCACTCCGCCAAGGGAGATTCACCGCTTGAGGCTTCGCCCTGGGGCTCGTCGACTTCCACGTCGAGCACCCAGTAGCCAAACCCCTGCTTGCGAAGCTCCCTCTGCATCTCTACATACTGGGCACCCCCCCGTGCAGCCCGCTGCTTCTCTCTTTCCCGGAAAGTCCTACCCGTCGCAACGTGAACCTTTCCCGTGAATAACTTACGCTCCCGCAGCAGCCGCACCATCTTCTCCGCCTCCTCACAAGACGCACATTTCATCCGCAAATGCCGCCCGCTACCTCTGCCCGCGAATTCCACCTCGACTTCCCCAAGACCGAGAATTCGGAGCTCTCGCGCCATGACCACTGTCTGAGAGACATGCGATAGCCCCCATACTATGCAACATCTCTTATCCAGCTCATTTCGTACCTTCCTCCGCCACCTCCTCGGTGGCGGTACCGCTTGCCACACGCCGTGACCAGACCTTTCCGGACGTGACTTCTCTTCCGAGGTTGGGGAGGGTGATCGAGATGCAGCAGGATTGCTGGCTCTACGTGATTCAGGTTGCCCGTCAGGTACGCGAGCACTCGACCACCCCACCCCGGCCGAGTAGCCATCGCCACCCGCAGGCGCACTCCCACGGGGAACGTCTAAACCTGAAGGATTACCGCCTTGACCCATAGGGCCAGCACTAGCGGCCGCGCTCTTCGCATAAGAACCTGACATAAGTGGTATGGGACCCCGGTGCCGCATTGATCGAGTTGTAAACTCGATAAATGAGGACCCAGGTGGGGTTATTTAAAGCTCAACCCTTAAAAAGCATACGTGTACGTATGTATAGGAATACACACAAACACTCACCTGCATCCGTAACCAGGCACGAGGCAGACCCGCTGTGCATCATCGAGGTAGGTGTCGTGGCAAACCACCCTGCGTCCGATAAACGCTGCAAGTGAGTCATCTACCGAGAGCACAGAGTGACAGGCCCGTGCACGTGTACCCACCACCCCATAACCCTCCGCCAGAGCAACCCCATGGCATCCGCAGGATGAGCACGAAGAGTGCTGAGAGAGAGGGTGAGCCAGGAGCCCCGCTCCGGTCCGTCGTTACTTTGGTCATTTAGTCGTTTCAAGGCTTGTGGTAAGGTGTAGGGCCTCTCGCCTTCGTACAAACTCCGACCGACAGTAGTTTGGTTGACCATCCTTCGCGGTGACCCTCTGAACACAACCCCCTCCCCCAGTGCCCACCCCTTGTGATTCCAGAGGCCACCCCGAGCCAAGAGCCATGAGTATGATGAGCAACTCACATGAGTTACTCTCAGTAATTGGGACCCGTCTCATAAATCAATGGAACGCTTATCGTGCGCCCCTCATAGGCTCAGCCCGCCCATGTGAAAGCTAGGCCTCGCCCAAAGCAAAGCAAAGCAAAGCAACAACAACAACAAAAAAAAAAAAAAAAAAAAAAAAAAAAAAAAAAAAAAAAAAAAAAGAAAAAAAAAAAAAAAAAAAGAGAGAGAGAGAGAGAGAGAGAGAGAGAGAGAGAGAGAGAGAGAGAGAGAGAGAGAGAGAGAGCGAGAGCGAGGCCGCCGTGGCTCGCCCGCAATCCAGCTGGGTGCACCTCGTCACAACCACTCATCGGCGTGAGCTCATAGCTGTGTGCGACATAGGTACAAGAGCAAGAGGAGAAACAGTGTGCCAGCGTGGATGTGTGGGTGAGGCAGTGCGGTGAGGCAAAGCAGCGATGCCAGTCGAATCCCTGGAGACGGAACCTAGCATCAAAAACATCGTATAAGTCTACCCCAGGCCTCCATCCACCGAGTGGTGAGCTCGATAAAAGAAGACCCGAGTGGGGTTATTTAAAGCTCAACCCTTAAAAAAGCATAAACATGTACGCCGCCAGGAACCCAACAACAATAACATAGCAGCCAGGAACCCAACAACAATAACATAGCAGCCAGGAACCCAACAACAATAACATAGCAGCCAGGAACCCAACAACAATAACATAGCAGCCAGGAACCCAACAACAATAACATAGCAGCCAGGAACCCAACAACAATAACATAGCTTCCGTAACCAGCCTTCAGGAACCCGCCTCAGTTACCCGCCCCCGTAACCAGGTCAGAGACGTGACGTACTATGCATAATTGAGGTGTCGTGGCAAGCCACCCTGCGTCCGATAGAAGCTACAAAAGAGTCATCTACAGAGAACACTAAGTGACAGGCCCGGTCACATGCACCCAACACGTCCCGACCCTCCGCCAGAGCATCCCCATGGCATCCGCAAAGTGAGCACGAGGGGTTCTGGGAGAGAGGGTGAGTCAGGAGCCCCGCGTCCAGGCAGTCGCTACTGTGGCAGTTGAGTGATTTCAAGGCTTGTGGAAATGTGTGGAGCCTGTCGCCTTCATTCCCACTCATACCGACAGTAGTTTAGTTAACCAACCTGTCCAGTGACCCACTGAGCCCAACCCCCTCCCTCAGATAACCCCCACCCCCCGCACCCCGAGTGATACCAGAGGCCACCCCGAGCCAAGAGCCGTGAGCGTGGTGAGAGAGCTTCTCTCAGTAAAAGTTTCCGTCTCATGAATCAGTGGAGCACTGATTATGTACCCCTCATAACAAGCTGCCAACGGCCCCAACCCCGCCGTGTGGCGGTGACACCCAACCATGTATTGGTGCCCCCCAAATAATAATAATAATAATAATAATAATAATAATAGTGCTTCTCTGTCAATGGCTGATGCATTTCTGCACATGCGCCTCCATCGTCTCACCCGTGAGGGGAGTACGAAGAATTGACGATAAGCTCTAATGGCACCCCCGCAAGGGCAGTTCCAACACTTCCAGACGGGCCGGTATGTTCAATGAAAATACTGGTCCAGAAATAGACCGGTATGTTCAATGAAAATACTGGTGGCACCGACGGGAATCGAACTGGCGACAGGGCCCAGATGGTAGAACTTGACCACTGGGCTATCACGGTGTCCAATAATAATAATAATAATAATAATAATAATAATAATAATAATAATAATAATAGTGATAATAATAAGGGTATGGGCGGTGTGCGTTCTGCATTGGCCAATCCGCTGGCTAACCTATTATTATTATCATCATACTAGTATCTTATCATCGTCATGATCATCACACGTATACTGTTTGTGCAGGCTGTGGACAGTGTACGCTCTGCCTTGGCCAACCCGTTGGCTGACCCGCGCTTTTCGGAGATGTTCTCCGACGAGAACTTCCAGATAGACACCAGCTCCGCCGAGTTCACACGCATCAACCCGTAAGCATACAGTACGCAGTGAACAAAGCACTCTTTCTATTGCTTTTTTTGTCTTCTCTCCTCCTTCCCCTCCCCCCCCCCCCCCCCCCCCCCCCAACCCCTCCGTGTAAATTGTATGTATGAATGCCTGTCTGCAGGCGGGGCAACAAACGTGTGGCTGGTGCGGAGCAGCCGGCGCGCCAGCAACAAGACAAGGACGACGACGACGACGACGACCAGAACTTTGAGCTCTTGGCGGGAGAGGTATTGCAATTACTACCACTACCACTACTACTACTACTACTACTACTACTACTACTACTACTACTACTACTACTATTTATACTACTACTACTACTACTACTACTACTACTACTACTACTACTAATACCACTTCTACCAGTACTACTACTACTACTACTACTACTACTACTACTACTACTACTACTACTACTACTACTACTACTACTGCTATCAATACTACTACTGCTACTACTGCTACTACTACTACTACTACTACTACTACTACTTACTATTACTACTACTACTACTACTACTACTACTACTACTACTACTACTACTACTACTTCTACTGCTCTATTACTGACCGACATTCAAGTGACAAAACCGTCAAAATGTCTTCAGTAATATTGTATTGTATTGTATTGTATTGTATTGTATCGTATTGTATTGTATCGTGTTTTATCGTATGGTATGGTATTGTATCATATCGTGTTGCATCGTATTCTATCGTGTTGCATTGTATAGTATGGTCTTGTATAGTATTGTATTGTATCGTATTGTATTTTATCATATCATATCGTATCATATCGTATCGTATCGTATCATATCGTATCATATCGTACCGTATCGTGTATTGTACCGCATCGCATCGTGTCGTATCGTATAACACTGATATTAGGAGAGTGAGGACGAAAATCAAGCTCGTTCTGGGGAGGACAGTGAGGAGGACTACGTGTTCAAGAAGAAAGGCAAACAGAGCTCTCTCGTGCTCTCCAAACTGGACGCGAGCAAGCAGAGCAGCAAGCCGCGGGTGAGGAAACCTGCCATGTACGAGCTCAAACAAGGACTAGAACTGCCGCATCTCTTTCCGCACAAGCAAGCTGAACCAAACAGCTCACTGCAAGCGGCAGGCGTGAAAAGAAAGGACAGGGATGGCGACGACAAGAGGAAGAAAGAGAAAAGGAAAATGAAAACAACCACGATACCTCTTTTGGAGAGACTGACACAAATGGAGAAAGAGGTAAAGTTTAACCCCCCCCCCCCCCCCCCTTCCCCTTCCCACACATGCACACATACCGCTCTTTGACCTCCCCTGCCCCTGCCCCCCCCCCCCCCCTCCCCCCTCGGGAAATACCCACGCAACACATTTACACCTGTGTAATAAACGCAGTGTGCGATCAAACAGCAGAACATGCTCAATGGACTTGTTACTGCTAGGAGTCGGAGTCGCGCAAGAGTGCCGAGGACTTCACAGACTTGGGTTTCGGTCGACACAAGACTGGTAACGGCATGTCCAGAGGAAACAGGGGAGGAGGTAGAGGTAGAGGACAGAGGGGAGGGAGGGGAGGAAGTGGAGGCAGGGGCTCACGTGGGCGAGGCGGCAGAGGACGAGGAGGCAGTGGCGGCGTGCCATGGAAAACAAGATAAAGTTTGTGCCAGCTCTTTTGCCGGTATTCAAGACTACGTATACTGCAATAACAAATATTTTATACAAGCTGGAAAGTCGCGACAGGTGGTAAGTTACTTATATATTTATGTTCATTAGCTTAATGACGCGATAGATTGCAATGTCAGTTACTGTATTTAAGTTGAAAATACTCGTCAGCATTCCAAGGACTCACTGACTGTGACTTATCTGTACTGTAACAGCCGAAAGTGACAGTTGGCTCTTCGACGCGCAACCGCCCTTCCCCCCCCCCCCCCCCCTCCTCTCCCCAACCGCACACACACACATACACACACAAACGTAACAAGACCTGCCGCCATCACCGGGTCCTTCTCCCAACGGTTGACACCGCTCACCCACAACCGGGCGGCGGTGAAGCGCCGTGCTTGGCGCCGCCGGGCAAACAGGTTTCAAACCTACCCGAGTCGTTATTAATATACTCTTTCAAAGTGATTACTAATAATTTCTGTGAACGGTGTCTTGACTGTACTATCGGTACTCAGCGTTACAATCAATTTTCATTTTACGGTACTACTGCTGTCAGAGCTACTACTCCGACATACATCCAATTCATTTTCTTTCTTTTTCTTTCTCTCTCTTTCTCTCTCTCTCTCTCTCTCTCTCTCTCTTTTTTTTTTTTTTTTTTTTTTTAACTTTACTTTCTGAACTTCAATTTCTTTTCTCCATGTTTTCGTTCTTTTATCTTCCTCTCTTCCTTCTTTCCCCTTCTCTCTTTCTTTCTGTCAAGACTTCTGCTCTTTATCTCTTACCACTCTCCTGTTTCTTCCATGTTTTCTCACTTTGGCTTTTTTATCTTTTGATTTTTCTTCTCTTGTTAATCTTTTTATTTATCCCTGTCTTTGCACCCTTACTTCCTTCCTTTTATCAATTTGTCTTTTTCTTTTTCCCTCTTGGATTTTTCACTTTTTTTTTTTCATGTATTTGCTTTCCCACTTTTTTTAACACTTCATCCCCCCCCCCCCCTCACATACTCAAGTTTCAAGTTGTATCCATTTTCCTCTTACGCTTCCCACGTATTCCTACTACTACCGTTGTCAACATCTGTTGGAACTAATAATCTTAGTTAATAGTTAAGGGCCGGCCGTATCAGAGTAACGGTGTCGGTAGAGCCTTTACTTATGATCCGGCCAGTCAAGTTACGTGGCGCGTTCTGTTGGCGCCTTTCTTATTAAATATCACTTAATTTACTTTGTTCCAGGGGGAGTGTTGGAACTAATAATCTTAATTTATAGTTAAGGACAGGCCGCATCAGAGTAACGGTGTCGGTAGAGCCTTTACTTATGACACATGATCCGGGCCGGCCAGTCAAGTTACGTGGCGTGTTCTGTTGGCGCCGGAAGTTTTCTTATTAAAGCCAGTGTAGTACTGCTGATCATGAGAGTGTAGTCACAGTGCTATCATAGATTATTATATTAATAATAGTAGTCCGAGCCGGGCTACAACTGAAATTATGACTCATGATACGGCCAGTCAAGTTACGTGGCGCGTTCTGTTGGCGCCTTTCTTATTAAAGCTGTAGTACTGCTGATAGAGTGCTGTAGCTATCACTGCATAGGCTATGATTATTATATTAAGACTAATAGTAGTCTAACACTAGTAATAATCCCGGCCACTTATCTCTACGATTCCAGTTGCAAGTATTTTCTTATAAAAATTGCTTGCATGTTGTATTTTTTGAAAAGTTGAATAATATTTAACGATAAATTGAACTTGTTGGAACTAATAATCTTAATTAATAGTTAAGGACATAGATTATTACATTAATGATAGTGGTCTAACAGAACTTACTTAAGAAAGCAACTTAAATCGAGGTAGGTCAGAAAAAGTATCAAAAAGACTTGAAAAAGGTGAAAAAGCCCCCCCCCCCCCCGCCGGGGCAAATGGTAATTCGAAAATAATTTTAATAATCGAAATGTGACAGAAAAAGAAGTCATTTTGGTAGGGATGACCGTTTTGCTCAAACTTGCGCTTCGAGCTTGAACGTTACGGGGCTATAAATGACCGCGACATCTTCTCAATCCTCAAGCCGCTTAAAGAAAGCACGAGTTTGGCAGGTCTGACAAGTTCCCCAGTTACCAGAGCCATCCCCTTCATAGTCAGGTGTGAGATGCACACGCATCCGTGCCTCACAGGTAGTGCAAAACTTGATACATGGCATGTCGAACTCCTCCGCACTTGTGAGATAGACAGGACCCGGGAATCTTCTCCTTCTTGAAGGCATCAGGAATGATCTCTTGCCAAGTCTCGCGTCGGTGCCTGTCTCTGTAGTGACTAAGCAGCTGTTAGAAGTTCGATCAGAAACAGCAGCGTCAACAACGTAACGATAATCCTCCAGAGATCTCTCCAGCTAGTATCTGCGTGAAGGTATGATTTGTATGTGTGAATTGCCAGTTATTTCAATTATTTTCGTATGTGTGTTGTGTTTAAATATACGTTCACAAATAACGTACCTGTACTTACCTCCTTAATACCTGTGTACTTACCTATTTAATACCTACTTACCTATTGAATGCGTAATCAATTTCATCGGTGTTCACTGCACTACCTCCATAATATGCATATCTCTCTGCCCGTGCCGTCAATGCCTGTATGAATTTGCACTGCCTTTGCTGCAGAAATGCTTCTTTGCACATTGCAGCCTTGAATATGCACGCCACAACGCTCAACTCACTGCTGGCGCGAATCTTCCCCCAAACTCCTTCTTACAATAATTCTGTCTAAAACCAACAAAATCGTCGAAAAAGGAAGTAACCGGGTAGTCCTCAGTTCTTTTGTAGAATCTTAGGCACTGGTGGCAATATCTCGCTACATAAAAGCGGTGACAGGACACGTTGGTCAGAGAAAGGCGTGTTGGGTTACCACTGCTAAGTGTCGTGTGTTTTTGTAATCCTCTTCTTTGCTTTCTTGTTTTGTTTGTTTTCTTTTCTTTTCTTTCTTTCTTTTTATCTTTTCTCTTTTTTTTTTCTTTTCTTTTCTTTTCTTTTCTTTTCTTTTCTTTTCTGTCTTTTCTTTTCTTTTCTTTTCTTTTCTGTCTTTTCTTTTCTGTTCTTTTCTCTCTTTTTTGTCTCTTCTTTTCTTTTCCTTTCTTTTCTTTCAGTAGTAGTAGTAGTAGTAGTAGTAGTAGTAGTAGTAGTAGTAGTAGTAGTAGTAGTAGTAGTAGTAGTAGTAGTTGTAGTAGTAGTAGAAGTAGTAGGTAGTAGTAGTAGTAGTAGTAGTAGTAGTAGTAGTAGTAGTAGTAGTAGTAGTAGTAGTAGTAGTAGTAGTAGTAGTAGTAGTAGTAGTAGTAGTAGTAGTAGTAGTAGTAGTAGTAGTAGTAGTAGTAGTAGTAGTAGTAGTAGTAGTAGTAGTAGTAGTAGTAGTAGTAGTAGTAGTAGTAGTAGTAGTAGTAGTAGTAGTAGTAGTAGTAGTAGTAGTAGTAGTAGTAGTAGTAGTAGTAGTAGTAGTAGTAGTAGTAGTAGTAGTAGTAGTAGTAGTAGTAGTAGTAGTAGTAGTAGTAGTAGTAGTAGAGATATCTCATACAAAGCAGAATTCAAAAAGGAACTCAAAGCATATCTCTTAAGGATGCAAGAATCCTGACACTGCCTACGGGCCTAAAGAGGGCGTTGGACACCTCATCATCAGATGATACCTGAGTGTGGGACAAGTTCAGCGTTGATCACATCCTAAGCCGGAGTGTGGTTGGCCAAACCCCCTTGGGGAGTCACCTCGTGTCTACCAGCTTTTGCGAGTGCCACCGTTATATATAGTACTGAATGAGAATATAACACTTTCAACATATATATATAAATATATATATTATATATATTTATGTATATATTAATATATAGTACTGAGTGAGAATATAACTCTTTCAACATATATATACATATATATATATTATATTATTATATATATTTCCATTTTTTTTTTCTCGTTCCTCACTGAACTAGAACTTTACTTTGACTTCATAAAAGATTAATCTAATATATATATATATATATATATATTTATATATATATATTAATATATATATACATATATATATATTTGTTA
>WBZZ01006208.1:90000-105000 GCA_019918135.1 Paulinella micropora
AGAGATCAATTTATTTCCCTTTAACAGCTAGCTTTCTGGAAAAAGCTTAACTATTGCCTTTTTTCCACCATATCTGAAACTTTATTCCTTTGACCGCTTTTTCCGGTCTCCAGTCATACTTTGTTTCCTTGGACAGTGTTTTCCTGTTTCCAGCCAACACTCCAAGTAAAATGGTAAAACAAGTCAGATAGGTTAGTTAAAGTGGTAATACTTAACATATTTTCCTTTATTTTTCTCAGACCAATTTGAACAACTCCAACTGCTACACAACGCGTGTAGCACTTGAATTCTATTCGTTAGTTCTAAGAATCTACATTGTTTCGCAAGGGACAAGTAGTCTGTCAAGCAAGTATACTAAATAAACTGGAAGTGACCATCCCAGCGTCTTTTGATACCTTCCCTGTTCTCGGAAGTACTTTGAGATCAAATGACAGCCCGGTGTGTGTATTCAATTTTGAACTGATGCCGGTTGGTAATGTCCTCACAGGAGGGTAGTCAAGACTTACAATTCGAATTTCCCTTTATTTTCGGAAGAGTCACACTTAGTGTGTGCTGTGCACAGCTCGAATTGGGGAACACCTGCCTACCTGCTTCTGGAAACACCAACAGCGAGCAGGCTCAAGGTTTGCCATTACACACACACAGGACAGCTAGTTCACCTATCTTTGAGTGGCCGGTCATGGTGACCGTTGTTCGTGTTCACCACACACAGAGAGGCGACTCGTGCCATGTATTCAAGTCTTGTTCAAGTCTGTTCAAGTCTGTTTCGAAGTCCCTTGCATACATAGGACAGTCCCTCAAGCAAGCCCCATCGAATAGCAACCAACCCTAAAGGTCTCCTTTGCAAGTTCCAGACATGTTTGCTACATCGTGGGTCTTCTACGTTCAGGTGTGACGAAATGAGCCTTACAACCTCATTTCCTCGTTCCAATTACGGCCCGGTCAGTCAGGAAGTCTACCACCGAGAGGAATGCCTCAATATCTCGTACGCTGCGCACCAACCTCAAGGTCCCCTTCATAGACACATGCAGGAAAGCCCTCAAGGATGGCTCGGCCAAGAAGCTCTCGCCCCAGACGGACGGAATCAGCCGCGCCCACTTCATTAAGGTCGTACTAATGACTTTAAATAAGGACCTCTGCCCCCTCTTAGCGAAAGCAGTAAAGGACTGCCTTCTCAATCTTGAGGAGGAGCCTTTTCTCCCCATGCAGCCCCTTGAGCAGATGGTGGATTATTGGTTGGACCCATACACTTTCCACAAATGGACCGCTTATAGGAGTGAGAGAGACCTAGCTATAAGTAGGTACAACGACCTTGCGAAAAAGGTCGGTTGGTTTCTGTCCCCGGACAACGTCCCCAGCTCCATACGCTATGTGACGATTCCGGCACCAGCGGCCACGGCGGCTCCTACCATGGGCCCAACTCGCCCCCCGCTGGCAGGAGCGACGACTTCGACCACGACAACGACTACGACTACGGCTACAGCTACGGCAGCGACGATGCCTCCGGCTACGGCGGCAGCATCGTCATCGCGCTTCATGGCTGCCCCCGCCCCGGTAAGGTTCCCCCCAACTGGCTCCCAACGCTTTGGTGGCCCCATTACAGCCTTCCCAGGTCGACCTCTCGCCCTTCAGGAAGTAGTTTGGGCCCCATAGGCGGATCAGAGGCACAGCGTTCTCTGTTTTCCCGACGAGACCAACTGCTGACGGGGCATTTTCCCCACTAGCATCAGGGTATGGTTCATCCCCGACCCCGAGGTTTTCTCGACGGAGCCCGCAAGTTTTCCGGGATCATTCGCCTCCCCTCCGAACTCCCGGTACGAAGACAGCGGCGCGCTTTTTGTCTCCCCATACGGAAGGGTAGTCGAGGAGGAAGAAGAGTCGAAAGGGCCTCTGTTCTCTTTCTCTCCAGAGCGAGGGGCAGAGCCAGCCGACGGACCTCCCCCTATCCCCCGAATCGGGCAGTCCTCAAGCCGACCCCGTTCTGACCCTCCATGTATCGTGACTTTCTCCACAGTTAGGCAATCGCTCACGCCAGCTGGTGGGAGCGACGAAGAGGGAGAGACCGGGACGGCGGTCGCGGAAACCGCAGCCTCCGCAGCGGTCACGCCAGAGGTAGCCGGAACGGCTCTAGCCAGCCCAGCCCCGACGATCGAAGCGGAGGACAACCCATCTGGGAGTAGAGGGACAACTAATGCATCCTCTAGTAGTGGCGAGCAGCCCTCGTCGAGTAGTTCCGAGCCGTCACGTACCAGGAATGATATACGCTTTAGTGGCAGCACCGTCCTTATGATGGTTGGGCCATTTGAGTCTGTTACCGAACGGAACCAACGCCGCATGCGGGAGATCAAAAAGCTTAAGTTCGACCATGTATCATTAGGATACACCTTGCGCCTGTTTCTTTCCAATCTCTCCCTTTTTATGACCCAGTCTGAAGCCGAGATCTTCCTCAACGCGTGGTCGGCAAGAACTTCTTCCAAAGACTCCTACATGAAGTCTCTGCAACTCTTGCCATGGATCTGGCTGGACTACCGAGTAGACTCACGATGGAAAATCGACATCGTCTACGACTTTACCAAGCCTTTCGGCCCGAGTTACAGGAATGACATGAAGAGACGGTCGAAAGAGAACTTGGCCAATTATATCACGCGTTTACAGAAGCTCTTCAGGCAGCTGCAGAACGAAGGCCTTGTGGCCGAGGAATCCCATAAGTATGAGGTAGCCCGGCAATGTGTCTCCCCTATGGAGATACAGCACATAGAGACCCTGCAGATAGAAAGGAAGAAGCGGGGCATTGCGCCGACGCGCACTTTGGAAGAGATGAGGTACCTCATCCTCAAGGCTAACCCGCGTACCTTGACGGATTGGGACCAAGATGATCCTGACCGCACCGGAATCCGACCACGGCCGGCGCCCTCCTCGTAAGGAGAGGGCCAGGGAGAGCACGAGGAAGCCAAGAACCAAATGGCCCCGTGACATCCCCTCGGGTAGTCAGCTGAAGGTCGTGGCGAGGCAAGCTCCGACGTCCCATCAGCAGAACAAGTCGAAGTCTGGCCCGGGCCCGGACCAACGCAAGGGCTCTGCTCCTTCGAGTTCGTCCGGCGGGCGTACAACCAAGACTGCACGCTTTTCTGGGGCCAACGCGATCAAGATCGCCAAGCCGGCCCAGTGGACGAAGGACCCCGCCAAGGAGAACTGCGCGCCGCACAACAAGAGCTCCGAGCCATGCGCCTACTGTCAACACTTCGGCAAGGTCGACAAATCATACACTCGAAGTTTGTAGGACACGCACGCGCGATCTGGAGAAGGGGCTCAACTCGCATTGGTGCCCCCCGCGGGCCGGGAAGCAACGCGCTGGCCCCGAAGAAGGATCGACGCGGAAAAGACCGCAAGGACCGCAAGGATGCCCCCATGGCGGCGGTGATGGCGGCTCATGCGACGGTAGACGACCCTAGCCAGGTAAGCACCCATAATATATTGAACGACGGGACTGACACGGCTCTTGAATGCCGTTATGTCGCTCCCGTACGACCTCGTAAGGCAAATGTCCTTCAAGAACGGGTCCTGGCTATTGCCGGACTGGATCAGACCGCCGACAAGGCTATCGACATCTTTGTCATAATTGACACTGGATGTAATACCTTGGGGCTGATCCACCCACGCTTTTCCTCCAAGATGGGCCTGACTGAAAGGGATTTGCCCATCCTGACAGCCCGCACGGCTCAAGGGATCATAACTATGGTCAGAGGCATACGTCTCTACATCCAAGTCCTCCCTACAAGAGGCTGGGATGAGATTTACCTCTACACCTCCCAGCATGTTCCCCCGGGAGCGGATATTCTACTTGGCACTGCCCTTATCATGCAGACCAACATATCCACGGATGCCCTTTTCACCCGTATGGCAGCTGGCCAACAGTGGCCGGCCGTGCCGACACGGGCGGAGGACGAACAAATCCTCTTGGACGAGTTCGAGATCCTATCCCCGCCCCGACAGCCCAGCGGGACTGTCAATCAGGTTTTGCGAAGCAGGACAATCCTAAGAGATGGTCCCTGCCACCAAGTGGTCACGCTGATGGACCTCCCCTCGAATGATAACGAGGAGGAAGCCCAAAAGCAAGGCCTTAAGGAATGCCCTTTTAGTCTCCTCCCTTTGGTGGCGATCACCACTGACGGGAGTGATGATGAGGAGGAACAGGAAGAGAAAGAAGAAAGCGAAGAGAAGACAGACGAGACGGAGGAGAAGCAGGAGGACAGTACTGACCGTACATCCCCCACACCGCGACAGACACGATCTCTGACCACAGCGGCACGACTGGGCCGTACATCGGTCTCGGCTTTTCCGATCACGGGTCTTCCCCCAATACGCGAGGAGGAGGATGTGACTCCTCAGGGACCACTGTCACCTAGTGAGACGGCGACGCCAGCCCAGGCTGATCTTGAAGGAGCCACCGCTTCAAGCTCAAGCTCGAGTTCTTCGAGCTCGGGGCAAGATCACCGGGCCACGCAAGCCTCATACGTGACTCCCGGAGGACCATCACCCACTCCCTCCACCGCGTCTCCTAGCGAGTGGGCGCAGCGACCAATCCTGCAGTATTGCCTGCAACAGTAATTGCCGCTCTTTCCGCTACGGTTCCAATTTCAACTTTTCCAGCATTACACTTTTGAAGCATAGCACCGCTACCCACACCAGCACCATGATTTTCAAGTGCCATAAATTTTCATACTTAATTTCTGGTTTCCATGTAACCTTTGTGTAGTTTCCCACATGTTGAAGATTACACAAATACTGCCCGCTTCGGCTTCGCAATTCAATAGTTTTAATCATAGACAGACAATCCATATAGATACGATTGTAGCGACCACCAGCACCTGGGGCAGACGGAGTGTAAGTAAATCGCAACACACTCCTCGCAAGGTTCAAAGGACGAGTAGGAATTTCAAAGGTGTTTTCCATACCACCAGCAGTAGTAAGTGCGACAGGTTGCGAGCCTTCACGAGTGGTAAGTTTGATTAATTCATACTTACCAGTAAGCAGTTCCTTAGTCTGATGCACGAGTTCTCCTTTATAGATTAAACTTGGCATCTTGTTTTTTCTTTTTTTGAAGTGGTGTAAGTTGATTAATACACGAAATATATTTATAGAAAAAAAAATAATTCTAAAATAATTTAATCTACCTAGCCTTTAACAAATTGAAGAATGAATTAAATAAACTAAAATAATTAGTTTTTCACGATAAACTAATAAAGTCATAACGACTCCCAAACCATTAAGATAAATCGCTTGGTCATTTTCGTCCGTCAAGTAAAACCTAAATACATTATTCGATCTTGCCGATAATGTTTTTCCGTAATCACTTCCAGAGCCGTCATAGATGACAGACCCAAAAGGAATTTCGTTAGCAGTGTATATTTCTTGTAGCACGTGATTATCTCCTTCATTCACCAAATCCGATTGAAAGTATAAAGTCTTTTCTCCAGTTAAAATAATTACATTTGGAGATTTAATAAAATCATTAGCGAAGAAATATGTTGAATTTCTATCAAAACCCATTACCTGGCGAATACGGGTATCATCATCAAATATGAACCGCGGTTGAATTCCTTTATTCTCTGACACGCTGAATGCTAATTTTCCATCTTCTGGTTCTATGTTGGTATTGTTGCTTGAGACAACATAAGTATAATTATTTGGGCTGTCTGCGGTTAGCACCTCAGACAACTTATTTTTTAGATTGTTCATTGTGTAGTTTCCCTCTGGTATCGTAATTAAAGCCTCATATCCGTCTTCGGATAATGTAAAGTATTGTATGGCGAAGCCACAGAGTAATGCGACTTCGGCACATATATACGTAATATTTTACGATGTGTGGGATTGTCTAGTCCCTTCATATTGACTTCGTGTGTAAAGTCGCTGTCTGTGCCGGTTATCCTATTTTTACTATTAATGTAATAGATACCCGAACTTCTTCCTCCCTTATACTCCATTGATATTCAAAACTCCGCACTTTCGTCTTCGACTTTCGTGCGGTTTTTAAATATCGTTTCTTATATTATTAAATATATTTTTTTTTACGATGTTTATGAGCAAGCGAAAATGAGCGTAGCGAATGAAAGCGATGCCCATAAAAAGGTGTCAAAACCATAACCATTCTGTGCTCTTAACTTTTCCGCTTCGTCTTCTTTTAAGTCTGTAAAACCACTGGCAAATTTAAATCGCACTCCTTTTGCCCGCTCCATCAAAAAACGCATAGCAAACCATCCACATGTGTCTGAAGTATCACTCTGCTCTTTTACCTTATTTACTTTCATTAATAAATAACTATCGGGGTGGCTTTTATCTATTAGCCGTTTCATTTGTTGTTGAAAGTCTTCCGTCGGCTCGTAAAGTGCTAAAGGGTCATACACTTCAACACTCCTGTCTTTATCTAGACTTATCCATACAGCCATCCAGTGCTGTCCTTTTTTGTTGCTAGTCGCTCACGAGCGACATAGAGGGGAGGGGACTAATGACTAATGAAATAGATGATATAATGAAAAAACATGGATGGTATCTCGGAGCGATAGCGAGCGATGAAATCAACAAGTTGAAGCCCGGAAGCAGAAAGCGATACGGATTTATCATGAATACCGACCCTATGCCCCGCGAGCGGGGCTCCCTGCTGTTGCTCGTCTGGCTGTGGCACCTCTGGCTGTGGCTCCGCAGAACTTGTGCTCGGGGGTGGTGCTACATCCGTCGGTTGTGTCTCCGCTGGTTGTGTATTTGTCATTTCAAATATAAGTTGTTTAGCATCCGAAGTTTCAAAACGTGGTGAGTCTATTGGCGATAGATTGCTATTTACAGGAGTTTTTTTTTCTTCATTCTTTTTTGCTTTTAGCAATCATTTTTGTTGTAAATTGATCTAGTTTATCCCATCCATCTTTTGCAGATAATATGTTTTCAGTAATTTTTTGTGTATATAACCATCTCTTTAAACTAGTGGCGTAGTCGTTTGAAACCTTTGTTTTTAATGATAGGGATATTAATGCCTGCTTTTTGAATGTGGTTTATTATTATATGATTTTTCATTTTTTGACACGTTTTTTTCTCGTTTTCTCAGAGAACATTTCATCAATAATTCTTCGTCTCTTTTCTTCTTCCAAATCTTTTTCTTGTTTATTTACTTTGTCAGTTATATCAGTTATTTTTGGGGAAGATGTAGTTGCGGTTTTCTTTGGTTTATTTATCGTTGAAGGGGGATTCGGTTTCGCTATAATCGGCTGGGCAACTGGAGCCGTCAATAATTCCTGTCTATGTAGTCGTTCAGCATTTAGTTCCTGAATAAGTCGTTGTTCCTTCTTCTGTTCCCTATCCTTTTCTTCCTGTCTTTCCTTAATCTCCGCCAGTTCTCTTTTATGTTTCCTATCCATTATATCTTGTCTTTCCTTAGCATCGGCTATGTCTTTTCTTTCTTGCCTCTTCTTCTCCTCTTCTAAATCCTCCCTTGCTGTCTTTTCCTTTTTCTCTATGGCTTCAATACCTTCATACTTTTCCTTTCTGAGTTTGTCTAAGTGGTCTTGAATTGCTATTCTTGTATTCTGCTCAATCTCAGACAGGCTCTGGACTTTTCTTAAATCTTCCTTCTTTGTTTTTTTCTTTGCTTTTGGAGTATCGCCACGCTCGCGTGGCTTATTTGGTCTGCTTAAGTATTTCATAAAAAGTTTAACAATTTGAAGTTTGCTCATATCATTTGTTTTCTTACCAAAATTGAGATAATATTTTTTACCCTTCTGGATAATATACGGCCTCCCGCTTTTATTTCTATAAAACCGCGGTGGTCTTACCTTAGGCTTTTTTATTCGCTTGGTTTTAGCGGTCATTGTATAGATAGTTTAGAATTGCGATTCGTGCTGTCGCACTCTCTCTTATTCTAAACCATCGTTTTTTTATTTTGAAAAAAATTAATCTGTTTTCGATGGTTATCAACAAACGAGAAATCTGGCAATTAGCCAGATAGAAGTGTAGTTGATAACTATCTTTCAAAACTTCAAGGCACCTCGTCCTCTCTGCTTACCATACCCCAGTTTAGATGGACGGAGCCAGCATAAGGCACTCCAATACTGCTTAAGGCTCCAGCAGTTCTAGAGATTACTTTGTTATCACGAAGGAATTTATTAACAGCCAAGGCAGTTTTCCCGACCTTAGCCCAGTTAATTTTACCGCCAGCCTGCCCCTTGCCCTTCTTCCGTCCAGTCTTCTTTTTGCCTCTAGCCATATTTGTGCTTGAGTTAATTGTTTGTTTGCCGATTGTTGGAATGACTTCAACACGAGTCGTTTTTACTGCCATTATAATAAGTAAAAAAATAATTATTTATAAGATAATTTTTATTTAAGACGAAAATTAAAATTTGTCCCGCTTGCGGGACAATTGACTATCGCAAGCGATAGTTAAAATTCTTCCGTAACTCATCATCAACACTTGAGACATAAAGAAGATTAAATCGTTCCTTTGTTGCTTCGTGATATTTTTGAAGAAAGTAATCAAAGTTGAAAGATAAATCTAAGTGTTTATACACGAGTTCCATTTTGTCCTGAGACTGGCCAGGAAAGATTAATAATAGTCTAACTGCTTAATGGCTTCTGGCCGTAGGTCGTTCAGATACTGACTTGACATAATCACCTTACTTTTATAGTGTCTGTTCTTTTTTAACAAATTGCTTACGGACTTGTCTCTTAATCCGCTCCCTAAATCGTCCAAAACAAAAACAACCTCTGGCGAAATATACTTGCTCGGTCTCTCTTTCTTCTCACCTCCTTCTTCCTTTTTCTTTTCCTTTCCGAAATAAAGAAATTGTGGTTTCTCTATTTTATCTTTGTCCTGTTTTACTTCTCCTTCGTGTTGCTCGTTATCTCCAGCATGCTGGAGATTTTTGTCTAATTTGTCAAGTTCATAATCAATGACATTCACACCATCTGATTTAAGAAATGTATATATT
Organism: Paulinella micropora; assembly: GCA_019918135.1. Classification (NCBI taxonomy): domain Eukaryota; phylum Cercozoa; class Imbricatea; order Euglyphida; family Paulinellidae; genus Paulinella; species Paulinella micropora. The sequence goes on from WBZZ01006208.1 coordinate 98,973, forward strand.
GCCATAGGGTTTCCCCTGTTCTTAAAGTGCTTTACCATTGCTTTATAAATGTAGTCCTTGTGTATTGTTGAAGCAATAATGACAATACGGGTCTTTCTGTCTGTCATCCGTTTCAGTATTTCAAAGGGTGCTGTCGTTTTCCCGCTCTTCTTACGGGCGAGTAGAAATATATTGGAATACGGCTCATCGAATAATTTATAACCTTTTGCTTTTTATTTCCATCACCCTCTTGTTTTAATGGCTTCACCTTGGCATTATTAATTTTCTGCATCGTATATATATTAAGCAAGAAATTCGTTGCGGATAAAATCCGCAACAATATGCCAGTTAAGCTAAGAATTCCAAACACACAACAATTCTTCCCGCTAACTTTCCTGTATCAATATTTCCGCTGTCAGTTTCAAGGACTTTAAATGTATATTGTCCGTCTGACCATCCAACGACACCTAAATTATAACTGAAGTTTGAAATGTTTGCTATATTACTATCTGCAAATGTGCCAATAATTCCAATTCTGTCCATATAAAGAATTCTGGTTTGGTTTCCGTCTGGTCGTTCGTATAATGAATAAACTTAACATTCATTTTGGTTGGTGTGAATGACATTTGAATATTTATTAAATTTTTTGCTCCCCACAAAATCATTGCTCAGAAAAATAATCTTTTGGTATTTGAACTCACTCATAAAAATTATAATATATAATATAAAAAATGTTATTAATATTATTATTTGTATGCTCGGTGTTAGGTCGGACAGCCTGCGACTTTTATAGCAGAGTAAATCAAATAAAGCGAGATGCGTGTGTTTATTGTATAAAGCAAGGTATTGAAACTAAATTTAAATGTGTGTAAAAGCCAATGAGTGATTGGTGTATTAGTTTTGATGAGGAAGTGTTTTAATCTGCGCTGGTGATAGTTCTTGGTATAAAATACATTTATACGAATGTGATATTTGAGAATTTCAGTTCTATCTGTCTTCGACAGATTTCTCGTTTATTCTCAAACATCGTAAACAGACAAAAAAAAAAATTAAAAATGGGAGACGATGTTTATCAACAAACGAGAATGAGCGAAGCGAATGAAGTGTAGTTGATAAATATTGTTTTTTATACAACAACAATTCCAGTTATCTTCCAATTCGTGCTCTACTTTTTTTTCCTCAGTCTTTAGTTCTACTTCAAGAACACGAGACTTTAATTCTGGTGTTAGTTCGCCATCCATATCCATAATAGGCGGTGGTCTGCGAAGTCTAGTTGTATTATTATTAGACATTAGGGAAAACCTTGATTATCGCGAGCGATAATCAGTTAGGTGTTTTATGAAACACCAAACACTACTGCTCGGATTTCTGCCAATTGCTTGGATATATCTTCTATAATAATCATAAGATTTTTATTTTCTTTTTCTAAATTAATCACCTTTTCCGCCATATGTTGAAAAGCACTGACCAATATTGGAATAAAGTCTGTATATGTTATGCCCTCAAGGTTGCCATCTCCGTCGTCTGATTTTATTCCGCTTTCAGACACAAATTCGGGAAATATTTTTTAACCTCGTCGGCAATAAATCCGTGGTTCTTTTTTTCTTTCTTTTTGTCCGTTTTCCAATGATACAAACAGCAGTTTATTTTTGATAATTCTCGCAACAATCACCGCAGTCTAATGTCTTAATATCTGATTTTAGCATCCTATCCGATGAGTATGTCCAAGCACTATTAAGTGGAACATAATTATAAGCACCAGAAGGCTCACCTGTTGAGTTTGAAGTAGTCCAAGCATGAAGCGCTCAATTAGCAGAAACAATCACACCATAATTCGTATATCCTCCCGATTTAAAAAATATGTGTGGGTCGTAACTATATGGACTTGCTCTTTTTCGTAATGTTAAAGAACCGCTGGATGTTGTTGGGACGCTTACGTCTCCTGATGTATTAATACCTATTGCCTTAGCCAAAGTTATAGTTCCTCCCGCTGCGACACCTGTGGCATATAAAAAACTGAGTTTGTTGCTTATCTTGTATATTTGAAAGGTGGAGTTTAGGTTGCTTGATTTCCAGTTTGAACCATCCCAATAGCAATCAAAACTTAAAGCAATATTGTCTTGAGCAAAGTTTAATTGTTGAAATACGGGATAAGCGGATAAATGAACAAATGCTTGAATGTGCGGACCACTCATAGCACTTGTTCCATACAATTCTAATCCACCTGTCGCACCTGTGCCTTTTGAATTCCTACCTATGATTATTGGCTTACCTAATACTGTTGTTATATTATCACTCGTCGTTAATGTTGTTGTTGATATTCCCGCATTCGCCGTTATCGCCCCACTCGCTGTAATCGCCTTTGTTGTTAATAAACCTGATGTATCAAGTTCCAGAGCGAGATTCCAAGGAACAGCAGTCCCAGCACTTTTCCCGCTATCATACAAAAATCTAAGTTTATTATTCCATTTCCTAATTAGGAAATTAGAGTTAGCATAACTTGATTTCCATCCTACAGCATCTAAATACGCATCAAAGGTCATATTTATGTTATTATGGCTTATATTGGTCAATTCAAAAGTAGGATAAATATCTTCTGTTGTAATAGCTTGTAAATTCGCTCCTGTTGCACCATTATTATAGGTTCCATACAATTCTAACCCCCCCGTTGTTCCTATTCCTTTTGTTGACTTGCCTATGATTATCGGTTTTCTTAGTGCTGTTGTTATTTTATCAGTCGTTGTTAATGTTGTTGTAGTCATGCAAGCGGTTGAAGTAATTGATGTTCCCGTTGTTGTTCCAGCACTTGTTATGTTGTTTGTATAAGACCCCATAAAACCGCATACCGCCAGCATTGTTAAAACGGACAATGTCAGACGAAGCAGATTTATTATCTAAAAGTTTTGAAATATAAAGTCCCGCCCCTTTTACATCAAATGCTGCATTCGTGAATACATAACCTCTTTGGTTCGCGGTTCCACTTGTAGCAGTATTTAGAGTAAATAAGAAATATTGATAATCACCTGATGTCTGTGAAAAGAATATATCTCCTCCATTTTGGTTTAATATCCGCGCCCCATTATATGTAATATTTCCACCATTAATGATTTCTTGATTATTAAAATCAGCCGTTTGTGTTAGAGTTAGATATTTTATCACAGTGCTCGCCCCATTAAATGTTTTACTTCCTGTTATGGTTTGGTCTGTTGTTAGTTTTACACAATTGTCATCCAGATATTGCATATTTACCGCTTCATTCGCATTTTGTGGTGCTCCTAGATTAACAATCCTACTGCTATTACAATCTAAGCCAGTAGCATTAAACCACTAAACAATCGTTCCATCAATAATAAAACTGATTTTTTTCGCAGAAATTTCAAAATTATAATACGTATTTGTTTTCATATCCAAACTAGCAATAGACCCTATATTACTGGTAGAATTGAAAACAATGAATGTTCCCTTTGTTGAATTTATTGAATTTCCAGTAATTTCAACACCACTGCTATATATCTTAATTCCTGCTATGGTTTGGTTTCCTGAGGTTTTAACCGCCGAACCATCAAGGACAGAAACATCCACACCATCAACTAAATTCACATTTGTTATACTCTGCCCTCCCATATTTAGTCCTCCCGTCATACTAGCAGTGCCGTCTAATCTAAGACAGGGCGAGTTTGTGTTTCTCCAATGTCCTGTGCTATAAATGAGTAGTTGATTATCTGATGCTGTCGTTATAATCACATCGCTATGTGTATCAATACTTCCACTCGCCGACACTTTCGCTGTGTTCGCATCGTGCTCTGATAGCCAAGTTGGGATAGACCTGCAATTTAGTTGATTTACATTTGTTATGCTTTGACTTTTCATATCAAGACCAGCACTCACATTTATTATACTGCTAAACGTTTTAATTCCTCCTATTGTTTGGTCTCCTGTTAGTTTAACAACCAAACTATCAACCGCGAGAGTAGTAAGATTACTTCCATTATATGTAGAAGCCCCTGAAATAGCATAACCATTCATATTTAGTCATCCCGTCATACTAGCAGTGCCGTCTAATCTAAGAAAGGGTGGCGTAGTGTTTCTCCATTGTCCTGTGCTATAAATAAGCAGTTGGTTATCTGATGGGAAGCCTGTTGTTTTCACATCGCTGTGTGAGTCTATACTTTCAGCTGCTGACACTTTATCATTATTATCATTATGCTCAAATATCCATTCATCAACATCTTTGGTATTTAGTAAATTAACTCCTGTTATATTCAAATTCCCTCGCATATTAATATTGCAGAATTCATCAACATTTATCGGAAATGTTTTATTTACCCAGTTTATTGAATTATATGTTAGATAACTATTAGTGGCTATTGGTGCGGTTATGACTACATCAGAAAGTGTGTCAATTGAACCGAGGGCGGTATTCCTCCATTTACCATCTACATCATTATATATTAAGTATTGTGTCTATCAAATTGTATAGACTGGTTTGGTGCGGATTTGAAGTATTGCTTCTGTGTTGAGTTGAGGCTTTAACCTCGTCGTTGTCCCTCACTCGTTGTTCTGTGTAGTATAAATTTTTTTCTTCTTTAATGTCTGATGTTGATTTTAAAGCGAGACGTGTGTCAAAGTGGTTAGCAGTCCAATAATAATTAAATCCTTCTTTTAGGTCTGTTGTTGATTTTAAAGCGAGCCGACCATCAAAGCGGTTATCAGTCCAATAATAATTAAGCCACTCTTTTAGGTCTGTTATTGATTTTAAAGTGAGAAGTGTATCAAATCGCCCGTCAGTATAATAAAGATTTATAGGGTCGGCATCTTCTGGCACTCTGTCTGTGTTTGAACCGACTATTTTCGTGTTGGTAAGGTCTAAATTTTTTATGTCCAGTGAGTCCACAGCAATTTCATTCAAGCCTAAGAGCGACTTATATTTTCTCATCGGTATATATATTTTGGATAATAATTAATTTTAAAAATACTAAAATATAAAACTTTTAGTATGGAATATGCAGTCTCCCGAAGCAAGTCGTAAGAATTGGGGTAGTGCTGCGGAAGGAATAAAAGCAAAAGCGAAGCAACGAAAGATTGAACATGCCAAAAAGGTTTTGGAACAATACCGAAATGCTGTAAAGCAAGAAGATGAAGATATGGAGGAACGAATAAAACAAATTGAAGAAAATAAATTTGCTAGGGATATTATTAATGAACAAGATAAAGATAGCTCAGAGGAGCAAAGTGGGAGTGAGGATGAGGTTGATTTCACGGACCTGATAGCAGAAAAGATGGCTAAGATGAAAATAAAGAGAACGAAAGAATAGAATAAGAGAGAAAAGAAGAAGAACAAGAAGCCAGAGCCCGAGCCAGAGAGCGAAGAAAGTGAAAGCGAAAGTAGTAAGAAAGAAGAACTGAAGCCTAAGAAAGGGAAAGGTAAGAAAGTCAAACATATCTGTTAATGTTTATAATCAATCTGAAAAGGCAAATAAAAAAGAAAAAAATAATGATATTGAAAAATGCTTTTTGAAATTCTAGATATATACGATTTTCTAAAACATACGAGAGGGACAGCGAGAGAATGAATTTAGAAAATCAACTTGACAATAAACATATAATTATTAATGCAGAAGACACACCTACGGGAGAAGTAGTTAAAACAAAAGAAGAAGAATCAATTGAAATTCACCACCAGAAAAAAGAACTGAAAAATATGGAACACGATATGGGTTGATAAACCATTAGACTAAGTCTTTCTTGACTTAGCAGATATGAGTAAAATAAAAGATAAGAAAGGAAATAAAGGATATGCTTGGATATTTGTTTGGATAGATTGTTATTCAAAATATTTAATAATCATTCCACTAAAAAATAAAACAGCAAAAGAAGTTTATTATGTTTTGAAATCAATCAAATATAAACCAAAATCAATTACTACCGACAGCGGGGGAGAATATAAAGGAGCAACCCACGAATATTTTATTGAAAATATGATAAAACACGATGTCGTTGAAGTCGGCGACCATAGAGCACTTGCGGTTGTTGATAGAGTTATAAGAAG
>WBZZ01006208.1:112500-122500 GCA_019918135.1 Paulinella micropora
AATAGCAGAGAGATTACATAGGCCAATAGAGTTGCAAGCACGTCTCACATTCTACTTCTCCTCGTCCTACAAAACAGCCAAATATCGCTGTGAATTCAGCATGACTGCAATCTAATAGACCAAGTAGCACGATGCCGAAGACTATCCAAGTTAAGACAAAGAGATTGATCAGCGCGGCCATGAAAGCCACTGCGGTAGAGTAGCTCGAGCTGCACTCTGGGCCAACGAAGTAGGAAGAGTCTAGATGTCCGCGAGAGTGTTGCACGAGCGCGAACGCCAGCCGCAGACTCAGTGTCACCAGGATTACAACGCCCAAGATAAAATACCACAAGGCCAAGTGTTGGCATACTTGCACTTCCTCGTTTAGGTATGGTTTTGATAGAATGATAAAATAAATATTGGTTGCCAACAACACCACTGCGAGAAAAGCAGTAACTGCAACGTGCACACACTGCACGTCAAGCCGTAAACAAGAAAGCCTATACAGGAGGTTTTGCCGTGATTTGCTGCTTGCTATCTTAGAATTGTGTTTCTATCATGAACTGAGTTCCTACATGCAAAGGTTTCAATCTCAAAAGTGTAGGACTCTCAAGCGAAGCTGAAGTGAAGGGAAAGAGAGAGCGCTAGAGAGAGAGAGAGAGAGAGAGAGAGAGAGAGAGAGAGACATAGACAGCGAGAGAGACACACACATACAGAGAGAGAGAGAGAGAGACACACACAGACAGACAGACAGACAGACAGAGAGAGACAGAGATAGATAGATAGATAGATAGAGAGAGAGAGAGAGTATGCGTGTGTGTGTGTTTGAGTGAGTGAGTGAGTGAGTGAGTGTGAGTGAGTAAAGCCACCTTTGCTGCTGTAATATTGTACCTGCAGCTGCTGTACTCATATCAGCCTGTGCAACAGCGAAAGCATAACATGTGCAATACAGTAAAGAAAATAATTTTTGACTTACATTTGAAGAGAACAAATCCATAAAGAAATTCCTGTATATGTTATTATTTCTTGCATGCTTCATACTCACATTCTATCCACTTACCTTTTGCCTATTCATACTTCATAAGCATGAAGGATTATATCAATGAGGATAATAAGTACATTTCTTACGTTGCTTTTACTTGCACGTTCATTATTTACATCGTGACTTATAATTTACTTAATGGTACTTTTAAATGATTTTTAAACTTGTGCATTCAGTTCCCTCATCCTTTCTTTATTCAACTGTTCTTTGTACATCTGTGTAGATCAAATATCTCAAGCAATATCTGTCATGCATCTGCAGCAACAATGTGGTTTTGTGGTTGGTTGCATGCAGAAACCTCACGTGGTCGTGTCTGCTCGGAGTCATCCTGCTCGCCACTCTGTGGTATAACCCAAGAACTTAGCGAGTAAAGGAAAAATGAAAGATTGTGAAATGTAATGCTTGACTGACTAAGCGTGCAAAAGGAGCAGGAGAGTCGCGAGGAAAAGGGGACGGAGCAGCAAGAGAGCAGAGCCCCAGCAGCAACAGCACAGCACTACCACCATCAGTAATAGTAGCAGTAGTGTAGTAGTAGTAGTAGTAGTAGTAGTAGTATTTTAATTTTTTACTTTATTTTAATTTAATATTCTAATATTTTAATATTTTAATATTTCATTAATATTATTTTTAATAATTTAACAAATAGGTCACCATCTAGTTAAATCAATAGCTAACGATTTGTATGGATGACCAGAGGTTATAGCAATACTAGTAGTAGTAGTAGTAGTAGTAGTAGTAGTAGTAGGCCTAGTAGTAGTAGTAGTAGTAGTAGTAGTAGTAGTAGTAGTAGTAGTAGTAGTGGTAGTAGTAGTAGTAGTAGTAGTAGTAGTAGTAGTAGTCGTAGTCGTAGTAGTTCCATACACAGGCGTGCAGACAAGAGAGTGGACATTTTTAGGGGAGCAGTGACCGTAACGCTACTTGGTAGATGCACTGCTACATATGACCGATCTAAAACAAAACAAAACAAAACAACAACAAAAAAAAAAAAAAAAAAAAAAAAAAAAAAAAAAAAAAAAAAAAAAAAAAAAAATCGTCTCTATCGTCTCTTTCTCATTAAACCTTGCTTACTGTAAAAACCTTTTTCTCTCTTTCTTTTCCCCAGACTTTCCCCTCCATTTTACTCTTTCCAGGAGCTTTCTGTTGAATCTTAGTTCCAGATTTCCTTATGAGCTTGTACTATTGTTCCTTGGAACCAGAATTCTTTTGAATTAAGCTCTTCTTTATTTTTCTCTCATCTCTTTCTCATTAAACCTTGCTTACTGTAATATAAAAATTAAAAAAAAAAAAAAAAAAAAAAAAAAAAAAAAAAAAAAAAAAAAAACTACTCAGACGATCAAAAGTTTCCAGATCATGTAGGTGAAATTACCAGACATGTGGACGATTCATCCCGATTGCAGTCCTAAAAAGGACCTATAGGATAGAAACATAAAGGAATTGAGGCGCAGATGAATGTTTTGCTTTCTGTCGTGATATTTGTTTTGCTTTCTGTCGTGATATCTATCGGTTGAGAACAGAAAAGGCAATACATGAGCTAAAGTTTGCAGTAACACATGTAAAAAGGGCAAAAGGATCCGAGGCCCGTACGGGCCTGAACGAGGGAAAAGAAAGCAAACAATTCTTTCTTCTCAGTCTCTCCTAGTACTTCTCCTTGTCCATCGCTCCAGTTGCATGATTCCTCTTTCAATCTCCCTGTTTTTGAATCTGCTCATCTACTTGGGGTGTTGAGCTGTGTTGCTTGTTGCTTCTGTAGTGAACTCGAATATAATAATAGTGCTTCTCAGTCAATGGCGAATGCATTTCTGCACATGTGCCTCCATCGTCTCACCCGTGAGGGGAGTACGAAGATTTGACGATAGGCTCTACTGACACCCCCGCAAGATTTGATGATAGGCTCTACTGACACCCCCGCAAGGTTTGACATAGGCTCTACTGACACCCCCGCAAGGCAGCTCCAAGCCTTCCAGACAGACCAATACTTTCAAAGAAAATATCCTTTGAAAATACTGGCACCGACGGGAATCGAACTGGCGACAGGTCCCAGATGGTAGACCTTAACCACTGGGCTATCGCGGTGCCACTTAATAATAATAATAATAATAATAATAATAATAATAATAATAATAATAATAATAATAATAATAATAATAATAATAATAATAATAATAATAATAATAATAATAATCATAATAATAATAGTGTATCTCCTGCCAATTGCTGAGCCAAAAGGCCATGTGCATCCAGTCCTCCATTCCATAAGGAAAGTCTCCACACCAATCGGTGGAATAAAGGAAGTGACGGCATAGAACATTACTCTAGGAGCTTTATACCAATCAGCCCATGGAAAGGACAATAATAATAATAATAATAATAATAATAATAATAATAATAATAATAATAATAATAATAATAATAATAATAATAATAGTGCTTCTCTGTCAATGGCTGATGCATTTCTGCACATGCGCCTCCATCGTCTCACCCGTGAGGGGAGTACGAAGAATTGACTAATGACACCCCCGCAAGGGCAGTTCCAACACTTCCAGATGGGCCGGTATGTTCAATAAAAATACTGGTCCAGACGGATCGGTATGTTCAATGAAAATACTGGTGGCACCGACGCGAATCGAACTGGCGACAGGGCCCAGATGGTAGAACTTGACCACTGGGCTATCACGGTGTCCAAATAATAATAATAATAATAGGCTTCCTCAGACTATAGCATCAGATCCAGATCCTGGACATGTGCCTCCATTGGGTCACCGGGGTCAGCCGATCCCAACGCATTGTCAGAACACCAAACAGACATAGCAGCAACAGCAACAGCAGGGGCAGATGGGGGCTGTGAAGTGCATGAAGAGCTAGATGCGAGGGTGTTAGCTGAAGAGAAGAACTCGGAGACACTACGCTGCGCTCCCGAACCCCTCTCTCTAGCCAGGACGTCCACACTGCGCGGACGGCCGCGCCGCGCAACATCAACGTCACTTGGGGGAGAGGGTGGGACAGAAGCTGATGGAACCTCAGTGAGGTCAATCACCTCCTCGCCCCCATCCTCCACCCCAAGCTCCTCCCTTTTACCCTCCCTAGCAGACCAACACTCATTTGAGAGGCTCTGGAAGCTGGGTGTAAGGGGCAAGTTCTGGCGCACGCTACGCAGGTGCTACGAGCAGACTTCGTCGCAAGTGCTAGTTGATGGAGCACTCACCCCCGAAGTACTGGAGGGTGTAGGCGTCCAACAGGGGTCCCCTCTCTCTCCCACACTCTTCAACGTCTTTATGGATGAGCTGTGTGATCGGCTGGCGAGTGCCCTCAAGATCACGGATGTGAAGCGGCTGAACGACATCAAGGCACTTCTATACGCGGACGACGTGGCCCTCATCGCTCACAGTCGCACCGAGCTCCAGAAGATGGTCAATGTTACGCGGACGACGTGGCCCTCATCGCTCACAGTCGCACCGAGCTCCAGAAGATGGTCAATCCAAACAGACGGGAAAGCCTTGCGTAGATCGACGAACAGGACATACGACTCCCGCTTCTGCTGCTGACGCCCCTTCAACCTCTGCCAAAGGGTAAAGACCTGATCCGTAGTGCGACGCCCCGGGCGGAAGCCTCCCTGCTCTGGACGTAGCTTATCCGGGCCATCCACGAAGAGCGTTAGACGAGTAGCTAAGCTTATCCGGGCCATCCACGAAGAGCGTTAGACGAGTAGCTAATAAGGACAGATACAGCTTACCAAGGCAACTAATAATCGAGATATCCCTCCAGTTGTCAGGATCCGTAGGATCCCCACCCTTGGGGATATTGACGATGATTCCCTTGCCCCAAGCTTTTGGAGTCCTCTCGGCTTCTCGAATCCAGTTGAAGTACTGCGTTAAGTAGCCATTGATGTAGGCGCCGCCATACTTGAGCATCTCGTTCTTCACTTTGTCCTCGCCACAAGCTTTGTGGTTATTCAGGGCACGTTGCCTTGCAAGGACCTCCTCTTGCGTGAACGGCTTGTCCAGCTCTTCGCAAGTGTCTTCACCTACTTCGTGCTCCTTCATAGCCCGGGCCACCTCATCTCTGAAGCGATCGTTCCAGTGGAACTGCCGCTTAGCTTCGGCTTCCTCCCACTCCAGCGAGCCTGCTTCTGCACAGCACTCCACCACAACAGCCGCACTTGCCGGATTTTCCCGTGGCTTCACCGAATTTTTCCGAAATTCCTCCCACCGAGCGACCTTTTCCGGCAGCGTACACGCCAGTGAGCCATCCTCCCTTTGCACCGGCGCGGAGACCTTCGTTCTGCGTGCCCCGCCAAGCCGCTTCGCGAGTAGCCAAAAGCGCTTTGAGGATTGCTCGCGTTGACATTTGACCGCTTCTTCCTGCACTTGCTTGAAGGAGGCGGACTTCTTGGCCCGAGTTGCCTTCCGAATTTGCTTGCGGAGCCGTAGCCAATTCAGACGGGCTTCCGCATTCGATTCATCCCTCCTGTATGCTGCGTAGGCCTCCCGGCGCTGTTGAATGAGCTCCTTTAGCTCCCCGTCGAACCAATTGTTGGTGAAACGGGGTCGTATACATCTGGAGCCAAGGACCCCGTGCGCCGCCATTCGGAAGGACTGCGCCACTCGCTCGGTGACGTCATCTACCACCCGTTGGCTGTCGGCACCACCCGATAGGTCAAGCTCAGGCAGCTGATGTACTCCAAGCTTCTGTAGGCAATGCTGGAATACGTCATCGAACTTGTCGCGTAGATAATCCAGCGCTTGCTTCGCAGCGTGATCATTACCCGAGACACCAGCACCAATAAGCTTATCAACACGAAAGGACCTGTAAGGTTTCGCAGCCCGCTTTGGCCGGCGCTGGCCGCTCCACGTCAGTTCGGCCCATACTGCCTTGTGGTCCGTATCAAGATCATCTTCGCATACTCCGAACTTTGCTCCAGATGCCAAGCCAGGCGACGCGCAGATGTAATCGAGGAGGTGCTTGCCTGTGCCCATGCCGCGCTGCTCACGCCGGGACCACCAGTAGGACCCTTCCACTGGGCACGAGAAGCCGCTCAGATTTCGCAGGCCCGAAGCGACGAGGACAGCCGCGAGTCTCTTGCCGTTCTCCGAACGTACCGGTGCTCCCTTATCATCGACCTCCCCGTGCTGACCGACGATGCCCTCCTCTTTTCGGCTGCATGCCGGCCCGAGCTTCGCGTTGGCATCCGCCACCGTGACCACAAGACCTTTGGCTCCAAAAAAAGCTATAGCTGCCTGCCAGGCCGCATACGCCTCTGACGACTCTTCTTCCTGCGTTTCCTGGGGAAAGTAGCGGTTGCCCACATAGGTATCCTGAGCGCCGGTAACACCCGAGGCGATACGCAGCCACACTTGCTGCCGGTGGTCGACGGGGCTGACACCAGGTTGCAATACGGACCAAGGAAGTTAGCCACCGCGAATAGAACCCCACCCTTGCAGCGATTTTTCTCGCTGACCTCCGCAGGTTTTCCAAAAATCCGGAATCCATCCAGGCTGCATTTGGAAAGTTGCTTCTTGCCCATGCGGTGCTTCTGAGCCCCGATGACTAGCCAGCCCTCGTGCTTGTAGAATGACGCCCATTCCGCCGTGCCTACGTTGTCGTATCCCGTTTTACCCTGCCAGTTGTGACTCGCGACGAGTAGCTTGAAGCCGGTATCGAACTGCTTGGAGCGGTGCTTCTTGGCTCGTTTCCGGACCCGACGGCCGCGCTTGGCTTCCGCCCTCGTGCTGCCCCCCTCTGCAGGTGCTTGCGCAGGTTGGTCCCCCACTGCACTGGCCGCCGAATGCAGGGGCACCACATGCACATCAGCACACGCAGACACACACTTAGGTGCATCGGCAGCCAATTCCGAAGACACCACCTGCACATCATCGACACATTCTTCATGCAGAGGCAAGACGCGATATCCCGTCGCAGCTTCCTCCTTCCGGACCGCCGCTTCCCCACGCAGATGGATGCGAATAAGCCTTCGGACACGTTCCCTGTCCCTGAACCTGCGCCCAAGGGCCACATTGACCCCTCTGCCGAAGAATTTGAGATGTTTGAGTTGCTGCAACGCCGTCTGCCTGCTGTCATCGTCCTCGTAGACCAGCTCCAGGTGACGAAACATTCGCTGGCCTTGCCACTCCATTACCGGGACCACCAGACCAAGACCGCTCATTTTGGAGGCGATCTCCTGTAGATTGGCGCGTTCTGAGAGCCCCCAGACAATCAGATTACGCCCGTCCTTGTCGTACCGATCTACCCGCCGGTACCGTCGAGGCGGCGGTGCCATCTGCCATATAGCGCCGCTCGCCTTATGTTGAAGCGCCGACCCGTGTGCCAGGTTTGGGGAGGAAGGATGAGGCGCAGCTAAGATAGCCTCTCCACGTGGTTCAGGAATTCCGTCATATACGCGAGCCCTCATCCTCCCATCCTGGGACATCGGGCCAGAGCCCGTCGAAGAGGCATTCCCACGGGGATTGTCCAGGTCTTCGGCGATTCTACCTTGTCCCATGAGGGCCACAGTGGTAGCTCCGTGCTTCGCGTATTTGTAATCCATTGAGAGTAGTAGACGGCCAATGTCGCTGGCCATCACCGCCGCGCCTCTTTACGCCGAGGAAAGCGCCAGCCCATGCAAATAGCATCGGCGGTATCTGCAACACACACTACACGCATTTCCGCCGGTGTCACTGGACGCTGCCGCGTCGCTTCGTGCCCTTCGGCGCCCGCCAGCACCCCCAGCGTCGCCAGAACCTGCCTCACGCACTACACACACTCTCCATCGCATCGCCAACGCCTCTACTCTCATGCCTTATGGACTTTCAGCTGCTCCTAACAATACACATCATGAGGTACGGGTGTCCCCGAGTGGAGCCAGATCGGACGGCGTGCCGCTGAAACTCCTTCCCCCACGTGGGTATAGAAGGCGCGAACCTAGCGGTACCTATAGGGTCTTACAGACAAGTATAGTAATCCCAGCCGAAGCTGCTCAGTTAGAAATGCAACGGTGGAGGGTGTGAATGCATGGGGCAAGGCACGGCAACGCAGCAAGGCACTGGCAAGGCATTGGGACCGACTGAAGCCCCTCTCCAACGTGCGCTCATCATGTGTTCCAGTTAGGCAACCCCAAAGAAGCGAAGATAGGGAGGAGACAAAACCCAGATAGGATGAAGATAGGATTAACATGAAGCCGAAATGGAGCCGAGTTGGAACAGGTCAACTCAGCCCCATCTCGGCTCAATGTGAATCCTATCTTCAACCCATCTCGGTACTGTTTCCTCCGAATGCTCACCCCAACAAGATCACCAAACCGGAACTGGAAGCCCCCAGGCATTTACTCGGCAGGAAATTCGGCGAAAATGGGCTAACCAGGAAACCAGACCCAAACCAACAGCCAAGAAAAACGAGCCAACCAACAGTCCAACAGACAACCCCACAACCTGCCTTGGCGAACCCCTACCGAGTAAATGCCCAGTTGAGAGTTGCGCATATCCCGGTGACCGCCCTCCCCAAGCGGTCACCTTCGTGGGGAGAGGCCCAACCACCTCCTCTTCCCATGGAGTGCCATCTTGTGCACCCCTCCAGAATAATAATAATAATAATAATAATAATAATAATAATAATAATAATAATAATAATAATAATAATAGTGCTTCTCTGTCAATGGCTGATGCATTTCTGCACATGCGCCTCCATCGTCTCACCCGTGAGGGGAGTACGAAGAATTGACGATAAGCTCTAATGACACCCCCGCAAGGGCAGTTCCATAATAATAGTAATAATAATAATAATAATAGGCTTCCTCAGACTATAGCATCAGATCCAGATCCTGGACATGTGCCTCCATTAACAATAATAATAATAATAATAATAATAATAATAATAATAATAATAATACTATATCTGAGGCGTACTGATGCAGCTAATGGCATATCCTCAACGGACATAAGCCTCCAATACCCTTGTTCGAGGTCCTCCACCCCCCCCCCCGTGTCAGTCTCTCGCCTGATGATCGGGGCCACCGATGGAGCTCCTGAGGGCAAGACTGCACTAAGCCGAGGTTATTCAATAATAATAATAATAATAATAATAATAATAATAATAATAATAATAATAATAATAATAGTGCTTCTCAGTCAATGGCGAATGCATTTCTGCACATGTGCCTCCATCGTCTCACCCGCGAGGGGAGTACGAAGATTTGACGATAGGCTCTACTGACACCCCCGCAAGGCAGCTCCAAGCCTTCCAGACAGACCATTATTTTCAAAGAAAATATCCTTTGAAAATACTGGCCCCGACGGGAATCGAACTGGCGACAGGTCCCAGATGGTAGACCTTAACCACTGGGCTATCGCGGTGCCACTAATAATAATAATAATAATAATAATAATAATAATAATAATAATAATAATAATAATAGTGCTTCTCTGTCAATGGCTGATGCATTTCTGCACATGCGCCTCCATCGTCTCACCCGTGAGGGGAGTACGAAGAATTGACGATAAGCTCTAATGACACCCCCGCAAGGGCAGTTCCAACACTTCCAGACGGGCCGGTATGTTCAATGAAAATACTGGTCCAGACGGATCGGTATGTTCAATGAAAATACTGGTGGCACCGACGGGAATCGAACTGGCGACAGGGCCCAGATGGTAGAACTTGACCACTGGGCTATCACGGTGTCCAATAATAATAATAATAATAATAATAATAATAATAATACTATATCTGAGGCGTACTGATGCAGCTAATGGCATATCCTCAACGGACATAAGCCTCCAATACCCTTGTTCGAGGTCCTCCACCCCCCCGTGTCAGTCTCTCGCCTGATGATCGGGGCCACCGATGGAGCTCCTGAGGGCAAGACTGCACTAAGCCGAGGTTATATCGCAGTCCCAGCAACCTCTTGCAAGACGTCACCGAATGTGCAAGTGCATACACCAAGCGCGGTTGCTAGAGCTGCCTCGAAACCCCACCCATAACAATCTGGTGTCT
>WBZZ01006208.1:127500-140000 GCA_019918135.1 Paulinella micropora
GACGAAATCAGAAGCTCCTTTTTTCTGACATTAGTCGATATTTCATCTATCTATCTATCTAATCTAATCTAATCTAATCTAATCTAATCTAATCTAATCTAATCTAATCTAATCTGATATCATCTCATCTAACCTAACCTAACCTAACCTAATCTAACCTAATCTAATCTAATCTAATCTAATCTCATCTCATCTCATCTCATCTCATCTAACCTAACCTAACCTAACCTAACCTAATCTCATCTCATCTCATCTCATCTCATTTCATCTATCTATCTATCTACCTACCTACCTATCTACCTACCTATCTACCTACCTATCTACCTACCTATCTACCTACCTATCTACCTATCTACCTATCTATCTATCTATCTATCTATCTATCTATCTATTTATCTATCTATCTATCTATCTATCTATCTATCTATCTATCTATCTATCTATCTATCTATCTATATATCTATCTATCTATCTATCTATCTATCTGTCTATCTGTCTATCTGTCTATCTGTCTATCTGTCTATCCATCTACCATCTATCTATCTATCTATCTATCTATCTATCTATCTATCTATCTATCTATCTATCTATATCTATCTATCTATTCTCTTTATTTACCTACCTAACTATCTATCAACCCACCTACCAACCTTGCCCCAGCGCCCTACACCTGCACGTCATGTGGGCATACAACACTTCCTTCAACTGCACACTCAATCCCCAAACCAATAGCGTGCTGAGAACATATTATTTCATACGCGTTTCAAAAACTTCCAAAATCAGGCTTGCAATAGTTTTAACATAATGTCTATGCACTTGGTGGACGTCGGTCGTTTTTGTCGACAAGGTTTGTAACAAAACATTGTAGCATTGTTTGTGTGTTTTGCTGATGAAACAACACCCGTGCGCGCATTCTCATTGACCATAAAGGTTATCTATGTCGACTTTGGCATGAAGAAAGAAAGAAAGAAAGAAAAAAAGAAAGAAAGAAAGAAAGCAAGGAAGCAAGGAAGAAAGAAAGAACGAAAGGAAGCAAGAAAGGAAGTGAAGATTACCCTGCCGCCCATTAACTGTTGCCGTGACCAGAGCGCGCATGGTTCTGCACGCGCAAATCTTGATGATGGATGTTTGTTGTGCTGTGTAGATACCTTACGAAAACACTAGAGATGCTGTGGCTCGTCAGGTCCGCGCCCCGCCGCGCCACCTGTCTACAGCTTGCGCATATCTGCTACACTTTTGCTTAGTCACCTTGCTTGCAAGGCAAAGTCCTCATGCTTATGTTGTGGGATCCCATACCCTTTCACTCACAATGCAATTATATAACTATATCGCTCCTTGCTGGAGCATTCCTATCTTGCGCGCTGGTTGTGCTTGTCAAGCAATCCCCCGCAGGCAGTTTCCCAAATGCTTCTTCGCAGCATTGTGGAAGGTCGCGAACAGGTCCTTTGTGACTATTGAGACGCTATTTGTCCTTAAATAGAAGGAGCAACGACTTCAAACGCTTCGTTTTCAGCCAGCTCTGATTTCATCGGTTTGGCAGTGGCTTACTTGAAAGCTCTCAACAAGAGCTTTCTAATTAGCCATGACATAGGTTGTGGCCACAACTATTGGCTGAGATCGAAGCGCTTGAAGTCGTTGCTCATTGTGCTTTATCTAGGAACTTCTCTTCTGTCCTCTCGATATCTGGATTGTGCTTGTGTCGCAGGTGAAAGAAGAGAAAGACGCAGCGCAAAAGGTAATGATGCGTTCAGCAAGATACCATGCCAAAAGATGGCGAGACAGGCGGATGTGTTTTCGGAACTTTGGAGACGATAGAGATACGTTTTGACCCTCTGCTTGTCACTCCTTCTTGTCTTTTTCATAGCTAACCCTTGCAAAGGTGCAACAGACGGAAACATCCTACGCCCTTCATGTGTTCCCCATACTAGACGGAAGCATTCTACTCCATCTCATTTGTCCCACGATGCCTTGTCTGCTGCTTAATCTCAGATGACCCAAAAAGTGGGCGGTGTCATCTCTCCCGGTACACTAGAATACGACGTTTCTTTTGAGCACTGTATTGCGCATGATTATAAATATTATCAACAACATTATGATTACTATTATTATTATTACTCTTATTATCCCTAAAGGTGTTGGGAGTAGGGGGTGGGGGGTTGGGGGGAGGGGCAAAATGGAAATTGTGTACCACCCCCCCCCCCCTCGCCCGGAATTTCCGCACCCCTGTCGGAATAAATCATCGTTTGGGAACCAGGAGGAGGTGGGAGCTCACATTCGCAGGGTGGCAAACCCCAGACTCGATGTTGATGCTGTAGAGCTCTCACGCGGGGAAGATCAATCATTTGTAGTTGATTTTCTGCAAGGTACCTGACACTGTGCGGGTAGTAGGGACTTCCTTTTGGGGCTTTCTATGCAGGATGGTTAGAGTCACTCTTCGCTCCCCAACATACTCACTGTAGTCCCTGTTGGGTCGAGGGATGGAGGCGCATGGCCCTCGGGCTCAGCCATGCAGATCAATATATTATTATTATTATTATTATTATTATTATTATTATTATTATTATTATTATTATTATTATTATTATTATTATTATTATTCAGCCCAATGGCCTCAAGGCGTTAAACTGTGACGCCAACTCATAACCCTTTGGTGGTAGATGCTGGGGAGGAGGGTCGTTGCGCGCGTAAAAGATCTTAAACTCCGCATATGCTGGTTGATAGCCCAGGACCCAGCAGACACCAGATTGTTATGGGTGGGGTTTCGAGGCAGCTCTAGCAACCGCGCTTGGTGTATGCACTTGCACATTCGGTGACGTCTTGCAAGAGGTTGCTGGGACTGCGGAATAACCTCGGCTTAGTGCAGTCTTGCCCTCAGGAGCTCCATTGGTGGCCCCGATCATCAGGCGAGAGACTGACACGGGGGGGTGGAGGACCTCGAACAAGGGTATTGGAGGCTTATGTCCGTTGAGGATATGCCATTAGCTGCATCAGTACGCCTCAGATATAGTAAATCTGCCTTGGAGTGTTGACGGTGACATATTTGAGGGAAATCCCGATGAAAAAACCTAGTCACACTTGCTAAACAGAGTTCCAGCCCAATGGCCTCAAGGCGTTAAACTGTGACGCCAACTCATAACCCTTTGGTGGTAGATGCTGGGGAGGAGGGTCGTTGCGCGCGTAAAAGATCTTAAACTCCGCATATGCTGGTTGATAGCCCAGGACCCAGCAGACACCAGATTGTTATGGGTGGGGTTTCGAGGCAGCTCTAGCAACCGCGCTTGGTGTATGCACTTGCACATTCGGTGACGTCTTGCAAGAGGTTGCTGAGACTGCGGAATAACCTCGGCTTAGTGCAGTCTTGCCCTCAGGAGCTCCATCGGTGGCCCCGATCATCAGGCGAGAGACTGACACTGGGGGGTGGAGGACCTCGAACAAGGGTATTGGAGGCTTATGTCCGTTGAGGATATGCCATTAGCTGCATCAGTACGCCTCAGATATAGTATTATTATTATTATTATTATTATTATTATTATTATTATTATTATTATTATTATTATTATTATTATTATTATTATTATTATTATTATCATCATCATCATCGTCATCATTACTACTAATAATAATAATAACAATAATAATAATAGTAGTAGTAATTTACTTTATCTGAGGCGTACTGATGCAGCTAATGGCATATCCTCAACGGACATAAGCCTCCAATACCCTTGTTCGAGGTCCTCCACCCCCCCGTGTCAGTCTCTCGCCTGATGATCGGGGCCACCGATGGAGCTCCTGAGGGCAAGACTGCACTAAGCCGAGGTTATTCCTAGTAGTAGTAGTAGTAATAATAATAATAATAATAATAATAATAATAATAATAATACTATATCTGAGGCGTACTGATGCAGCTAATGGCATATCCTCAACGGACATAAGCCTCCAATACCCTTGTTCGAGGTCCTCCAGCCCCCCGTGTCAGTCTCTCGCCTGATGATCGGGGCCACCGATGGAGCTCCTGAGGGCAAGACTGCACTAAGCCGAGGTTATTCCGCAGTCCCAGCAACCTCTTGCAAGACGTCACCGAATGTGCAAGTGCATACACCAAGCGCGGTTGCTAGAGCTGCCTCGAAACCCCACCCATAACAATCTGGTGTCTGCTGGGTCCTGGGCTATCAACCAGCATATGCGGAGTTTAAGATCTTTTACGCGCGCAACGACCCTCCTCCCCAGCATCTACCACCAAAGGGTTATGAGTTGGCGTCACAGTTTAACGCCTTGAGGCCATTGGGCTGGAACTCTGTTTAGCAAGTGTGACTAGGTTTTTTCATCGGAATTTCCCTCAAATATGTCACAGTCAACACTCCAAGGCAGATTTACTAATAATAATAATAATAATAATAATAACTAGGGGCTGCGCCAACACCTGAAAGGATGGTTTGCGGTGCGCTTCGCGCACCCCCCCCTCCCCCCGGCTGGGGTTCCCGGTGGGAGGGCCCCCCGGACCCCCCCCTTCTCCGTCGTCAGGGTACGTTCAATGACCGGAGGTACCAGCAGAACGCAAGTGTAAGCTCTGGTGGCACAAAAACCTAAAATCTCTGGTTTCTGTGCCACCCGGCACCAAAACTTTTGGATCTTCGGAGAGAGCTCATCGAGAGGTGTCGTGTACACCAAACATAAGCATCAAACTCCCTCTGGTGTGCGCCCACGGCGCCTGGTGGCTCAAAAACTGGATTTTCTGGTTTCTACGCCACCCAGCACCACAATTTTTAAATTTTCGAAGAGAGGTCATCAAGAAGTGTCAGATACACCAAATAGCAGCCGCTAAATCCCTCTGGTGTGCGCAAACGGCGCCTGGTGGCAAAAAGGCCTAAAGTTTCTGGTTTGGGTGCCACCCGCGACCGAAAGGGGTACGTATAATTGCAGTGCTTGGGTTCCCGGGGGGAGGGCCCCCCGCCCCGGCCCCGTCGACAGGGTACGTTCAATTGCCGGAGGTACCGGCAAGTACTCCCAAAAAACAAGGAATTTTGGCATTCAGGACACTCCCCTAACGCAAAAATTTGCGTGAATTCCAAAAAAATTATATCAACAGCAACATCGAGTCTGGGGTTAGCAACCCTATCATTATGAGCTCCCAACTCCTCCTGCTTCACACAAACCATGATTTATTCTGACAGGGGTGCGAAAAAAAACAAGGAATTTTGGCATTCAGGACACTCCCCTAACGGAAATATTTGCGTGAATTCCACAAAATTATATCAGCATCAACATCGAGTCTGGGGCTGGCCGCCCTGCAAATATGAGCTCCCAACTCCTCCTGGTTCCCACAAACCATGATTTATTCCGACAGGGGTGCGGAAAGGAGGGGGTGGGGTGGGGTACACAATTTTCATTTTCCCCCTCCCCCTCAAACCCCACCCCCTACTCCCAACACCTTTTAGGGATAATAATAATAATAATAATAATAATAGTGCTTCTCTGTCAATGGCTGATGCAAATCTGCACATGCGCCTCCATCGTCTCACCCGTGAGGGGAGTACGAAGAATTGACGATAAGCTCTAATGACACCCCCGCAAAGGCAGTTCCAACACTTCCAGACGGGCCGGTATGTTCAATGAAAATACTGGTCCAGACGGATCGGTATGTTCAATGAAAATACTGGTGGCACCGACGGGAATCGAACTGGCGACAGGGCCCAGATGGTAGAACTTGACCACTGGGCTATCACGGTGTCCAAAATAATAATAATAATAATAATAATAATAATAATAATAGTAATAGTGCTTCTCAGTCAATGGCGAATGCATTTCTGCACATGTGCCTCCATCGTCTCACCCGTGAGGGGAGTACGAAGATTTGACGATAGGCTCTACTGACACCCCCGCAAGGCAGCTCCAAGCCTTCCAGACAGACCAATACTTTCAAAGAAAATATACTTTGAAAATACTGGCCCCGACGGGAATCGAACTGGCGACAGGTCCCAGATGGTAGACCTTAACCACTGGGCTATCGCGGTGCCACTAATAATAATAATAATAATAATAATAACAATAACAATAGTGCTTCTCTGTCAATGGCTGATGCAAATCTGCACATGCGCCTCCATCGTCTCACCCGTGAGGGGAGTACGAAGAATTGACGATAGGCTCTAATGACACCCCGCAAGGGCAGTTCCAACACTTCCAGACGGGCCGGTATGTTCAATGAAAATACTGGTGGCACCGACGGGAATCGAACTGGCGACAGGGCCCAGATGGTAGAACTTGACCACTGGGCTATCACGGTGTCCATAATAATAATAATAATAATAATAATAATAATAATAATAATAATAATAATAAGTAGGGGCTGCGCCAACACCTGAAAGGATGGTTTGCAGTGCGCTTTGCGCAGCAACACCCCCCCCCCCCCCCCCCACACACACACACACCCTATCTACTTCCCATCGTCGCTTTCCTCTCATTCTCACAGGCACAACTTTTGCAGCCTTGGAGCAATCTCAGCCATTCATTTTGGTACTACTTTGTCATTACATCGAATTTCATTATTTCAACTATATCCCTAGAGAAGAGCTTGCGACAGGCTTGCGAAAACACAAAGAATGAGCCTCTATACCTCTCTGGCACAACTCTTAGAGCCCTGGAGCATTCTCAGCCATTCATTTTGGCAATACATTGCCAACCATCTTCGTAAGTCTCAATTTCAACGGGTTCACTACCTAGAGCGCGTCCCGAGGTTGTGAAAACCAAAAAATCAGCCTCTCAACCCTTCTGGCACAGCTTTTAGAGCCTTGAGGCCTCAGCCATTCATTTTGGTGCTGGCAAAGTCGCTTCGGGTACGTACAATTGCGGGGCTGGGTTCCCGGGGGGAGTGCACCTCGGACCCCCCCCCTATTCCACAGTCGACAGGGTACGTTCAATGGCCAGAGGTAACCGGCATAAACCCTTCTGGCACAACTCGTACAGCCTTGGAGCATTCTCAGCCATTCATTTTGGTGCCGGCTAATATGCGTGGGGTACGTACCATTGGGGGGCTGTGGTTCTCGCGGAGAGGGCCCACCTGACCCAACCTTCCCCGTCGGCAGGGTACGTTCGATTGCCGGAGGTACCGGCAAGTACTCCCTAAAAACTAGGAATTTTGGCGTTCAGGACACTCCACTTACGCAAATATTTGCGTGAATTCCAAAAAAACTATATCAGCATCAACATCGAGTCTGGTGCTAGCCACCCTGTCAATGTGAGCTCCCAAATCCTGGTTTCCACATATCACGATTTCTTCCGACAGTGCTGCAGAAATGGGACAAAAAAACCAAGGAATTTTTGCATTCAAGACACTCCCCTAACGCAGATATGTGCGTGAATTCCGAAAAAAACTATATCATATCAACATCAAGTCTGGAGCTAGCCACCCTGTCAAATATGAGCTCCACACGATGAATTAGCCGGCACCAAAGTGAATGGCTGAGAATGCTCCAAGGCTCTAAGAGTTGTGCCGGAAGGGTTGAGAGGATGATTTTTGGTTTTCATAACCTCGGGATGCGCTCTAGGCAGTGAATTACTTGAAATGGAGATTGCGAAGATTTTGGCAAAGTAGAGCCACATGAATGGCTGAGAATGCTTCAGGGCTCTAAGAGTTGTGCCAGAGGGGTTTTGAGGCTCATTCTTTGTGTTTTTGCAAGCTTGTCACGAGCTCTTCTCTAGGGATATAGTTGAAATAATGAAATTCGAATGTAATGACAAAGCAGTGCCAAAATGAATGGCTGAGATTGCTCCAAGGCCGTAAAGTTGTGCATGTGAGAATGAGAGGAAAGCGACCTTGCGAAGAGAGAGAGAGAGAGATAGAGAGGGGGGGGGGGGGGGGTGGTTAACCGAAGCGCACAGCAAACCATCATTTCAGGTGTTAGCGCAGCCCCTAGTTATTATTATTATTCTTATTATTATTATGATTATTATTATTATTATTATTATTATTATTATTTGGTCAAGTTCTACCATCTGGGCCCTGTCGCCAGTTCGATTCCCGTCGGTGCCACCAGTATTTTCATTGAACATACCGCTCCGTCTGGACCAGTATTTTCATTGAACATACCGGTCCGTCTGGAAGTGTTGGAACTGCCCTTGCGGGGGTGTCATTAGAGCTTATCGTCAATTCTTCGTACTCCCCTCACGGGTGAGACGATGGAGGCGCATGTGCAGAAATGCATCAGCCATTGACAGAGAAGCACTATTATTATTATTATTATTATTATTATTATTATTTGGAACTGCCCTTGCGGGGGTGTCATTAGAGCTTATCGTCAATTCTTCGTACTCCCCTCACGGGTGAGACGATGGAGGCGCATGTGCAGAAATGCATCAGCCATTGACAGAGAAGCACTATTATTATTATTATTATTATTATTATTATGGACACCGTGATAGCCCAGTGGTCAAGTTCTACCATCTGGGCCTGTCGCCAGTTCGATTCCCGTCGGTGCCACCAGTATTTTCATTGAACATATCGGTCTATTTCTGGACCAGTATTTTCATTGAACATACCGGCCCGTCTGGAAGTGTTGGAACTGCCCTTGCGGGGGTGTCATTAGAGCTTATCGTCAATTCTTCGTACTCCCCTCACGGGTGAGACGATGGAGGCGCATGTGCAGAAATGCATCAGCCATTGACAGAGAAGCACTATTATTATTATTATTATTATTATTATTATTATTATTATTATTATTATTATTATTATTATTATTATTAGTGGCACCGCGATAGCCCAGTGGTTAAGGTCTACCATCTGGGACCTGTCGCCAGTTCGATTCCCGTCGGGGCCACCAGTATTTTCATTGAACATACCGGTCCGTCTGGAAGTGTTGGAACTGCCCGTGCGGGGGTGTCATTAGGGCCTATCGTCAATTCTTCGTACTCCCCTCACGGGTGAGACGATGGAGGCGCATGTGCAGATTTCCATCAGCCATTGACAGAGAAGCACTATTACTATTATTATTATTATTATTACTATTATTATTATCATTAATAGTAAATCTGCCTTGGAGTGTTGACTGTGACATATTTGAGGGAAATCCCGATGAAAAACCTAGTCACACTTGCTAAACAGAGTTCCAGCCCAATGGCCTCAAGGCGTTAAACTGTGACGCCAACTCATAACCCTTTGGTGGTAGATGCTGGGGAGGAGGGTCGTTGCGCGCGTAAAAGATCTTAAACTCCGCATATGCTGGTTGATAGCCCAGGACCCAGCAGACACCAGATTGTTATGGGTGGGGTTTCGAGGCAGCTCTAGCAACCGCGCTTGGTGTATGCACTTGCACATTCGGTGACGTCTTGCAAGAGGTTGCTGGGACTGCGGAATAACCTCGGCTTAGTGCAGTCTTGCCCTCAGGAGCTCCATCGGTGGCCCCGATCATCAGGCGAGAGACTGACACGGGGGGGTGGAGGACCTCGAACAAGGGTATTGGAGGCTTATGTCCGTTGAGGATATGCCATTAGCTGCATCAGTACGCCTCAGATATAGTATTATTATTATTATTATGGAGGGGTGCACAGTATGGCACCCCACGGGAAGAGGAGGTGGTTGGGCCTCTTCCCACTGGTTTCGAGGCTATGTCGTTGTGTTGGCTCCGAGGCTATGTTGTTGTGTTGGTTCCGAGGCTATGTTGTTGTGTTGGTTCCGAGGCTATGTTGTTGTGTTGGTTCCGAGGCTCTGTTGTTGTGTGGGTTCCGAGGCTATGTTGTTGTGTTGGTTCCGAGGCCATGTCGTTGTGTTGTTTTTTATAAGACATACACCACGTGGGATCAAAGGGGTATTTACATTCCGCGATCTAGGGGTGGTGACGGGTTTCGAGGCGTCCCAGATACTTACCACAAAACGTCCTCATGCGCTGGCAGACCGCATGAAATGTCTGCTACCCCTGTGAGTACCTCCTTGCGGGCCCTACCCAGTCTCGTGTGGAGCTCTCATGCGGGGAAGATCAATCATTTGTAGTTTATTTCCTGCAAGGTACCCGACACTGTGCGGGTAGTAGGAACTTCCTTTTGGGGCCTTCTATGCAGGATGGTTAGAGTCACTCTTCCCTCCCCAACACTCACTGTAGTCCCTGTTGGGTCGAGGGATGGAGGCGCATGGCCCTCGGGCTCAGCCATGACAGATCAATATATATATTACTATTATTATTATTATTATTATTATTATTATTATTATTATTATTATTATTATTATATAATTATTATTATTATTATTATTATTTGGACACCGTGATAGCCCAGTGGTCAAGTTCTACCATCTGGGCCCTGTCGCCAGTTCGATTCCCGTCGGTGCCACCAGTATTTTCATTGAACGTAACGATCCGTCTGAACCAGTATTTTCATTGAACATACCGGCCCGTCTGGAAGTGTTGGAACTGCCCTTGCGGGGGTGTCATTAGAGCTTATCGTCAATTCTTCGTACTCCCCTCACGGGTGAGACGATGGAGGCGCATGTGCAGAAATGCATCAGCCATTGACAGAGAAGCACTATATTAGTACTATTATTATAATTATTATTATTATTATTTATTATTATTATTATTATTATTATTATTATTATTATTATTATTGGACACCGTGATAGCCCAGTGGTCAAGTTCTACCATTTGGGCCCTGTCGCCAGTTCGATTCCCGTCGGTGCCACCAGTATTTTCATTGAACATACCGGTCCGTCTGGACCAGTATTTTCATTGAACATACCGGTCCGTCTGGAAGTGTTGGAACTGCCCTTGCGGGGGTGTCATTAGAGCCTATCGTCAATTCTTCGTACTCCCCTCACGGGTGAGACGATGGAGGCGCATGTGCAGAAATGCATCAGCCATTGACAGAGAAGCACTATTATTATTATTATTATTATTATTATTATTATTATTGACACCGTGATAGCCCAGTGGTCAAGTTCTACCATCTGGGACCTGTCGCCAGTTCGATTCCCGTCGGTGCCACCAGTATTTGCATTGAACATACCGGTCCAGAGTCTGGACCAGTATTTTCATTGAACATACCGGTCCGTCTGGAAGTGTTGGAACTGCCCTTGCGGGGGTGTCATTAGAGCCTATCGTCAATTCTTCGTACTCCCCTCACGGGTGAGACGATGGAGGCGCATGTGCAGAAATGCATCAGCCATTGACAGAGAAGCACTATTATTATTATTATTATTATTATTATTATTATCATTACGATTATTTTGGACACCGTGATAGCCCAGTGGTCAAGTTCTACCATCTGGGCCCTGTCGCCAGTTCGATTCCCGTCGGTGCCACCAGTATTTTCATTGAACATACCGGTCTATTTCTGGACCAGTATTTTCATTGAACATACCGGCCCGTCTGGAAGTGTTGGAACTGCCCTTGCGGGGGTGTCATTAGAGCTTATCGTCAATTCTTCGTACTCCCCTCACGGGTGAGACGATGGAGGCGCATGTGCAGAAATGCATCAGCCATTGACAGAGAAGCACTATTACGATTATTATTATTATTATTACTATTATTATTATTAGTATTATTATTATTATTATTATTAGTGGCACCGCGATAGCCCAGTGGTTAAGGTCTACCATCTGGGGCCTGTCGCCAGTTCGATTCCCGTCGGGGCCAGTATTTTCAAAAGATATTTTCTTTGAAAATAATGGTCTGTCTGGAAGGCTTGGAGCTGCCTTGCGGGGTGTCAGTAGAGCCTATCGTCAAATCTTCATACTCCCCTCGCGGGTGAGACGATGGAGGCACATGTGCAGAAATGCATTCGCCATTGACTGAGAAGGACTATTATTATTATTATTATTATTATTATTATTATTATTATTATTATTATTATTATTATTATTATTATTGACACCGTGATAGCCCAGTGGTCAAGTTCTTCTATCTGGGCCCTGTCGCCAGTTCGATTCCCGTCGGTGCCACCAGTATTTTCATTGAACATACCGGTCCGTCTGGACCAGTATTTTCATTGAACATACCGGTCCGTCTGGAAGTGTTGGAACTGCCCTTGCGGGGGTGTCATTAGAGCCTATCGTCAATTCTTCGTACTCCCCTCACGGGTGAGACGATGGAGGCGCATGTGCAGAAATGCATCAGCCATTGACAGAGAAGCACTATTATTATTATTATTATTATTATTATTATTATTATTATTATTATTATTATTATCATTATCATTATTATCATTATCATTATTATCATTATCATTATTATCATTATCATTATTATCATTATCATTGTTATCCTTATCGTCGTTGCTATCATTATGATCGTCATTCTTATTGTACCCGTTTCTGGGTGCAGCGCGTGCTGAGGTCCTCCTGCGCCAGCTCAATCAGACGCAGATCGAGGCTGTCTTGCATTGGGCTGAGTCCCTAGGTAAGCATACAAGCACGCAGACATGGAGAAACCGCAACAATAACGGTGGGAATATTGGAACAAACCTTGCATGTGCATGATGACATCATCTTCAATTCAGGATCTAGATTTATTGCCACAATT
>WBZZ01006208.1:145000-193080 GCA_019918135.1 Paulinella micropora
TTTCTCTTTCTTCAGGCTTTCTTTCATTCTTTCCTGTTATTTCTTTTCACTTTACTTTCAGGTTTTCCTTTCTTTTCCCTTTGATTTTCCCCCTCATTTTGATCTCTCTGTGGCTCTGTCAGTCACTTAATTAAATTTTTTTTTCTTTTTTCTTTTCTTTTTTTTTTAACGCTTCACTGTTTTCCTGCATTTTGTATCCTTGGTTTTGACTCAATCACCTTTTTTTTTTTAATATAACTTTCCTTGTCATACTTCGTCTTCCCACTCACCCCTACGAGAGGCAACTTTCTATTATTATATAAATTATTAAAAGAGTGATTGTGTAAAAAGATCGTCTCAGTAAATGTTGTGGCAAGGCTAAGCTGCGCCGGCTCGAGTCTGTCAGTCTGTCAGAGTCCGTCACCAGCCTGGCAGCAACTTGAAATCTACTGCGCGGCCGGACAGCAATGAGTCGGCTTGGCTCGGAAGTTGAATCATTGTTGCTGTCCTGGGCACGACGCTCAACTGCGTCCGGTTTTCTGCATAATCCTGCAATGTACCAACTTGTGACCCATGTTCTCTAACGTATCTTTCTTTCTTCATGACATAAAGTCTCTGTCTCTGTCAAGTTTCGCCCTTTCTTCTCATGTATTGATCCTTTCTCCTTCTTTAGTCTTTTTTTTTACTTCACTCTTTCAATTTTCACCCCCACTTTGGATCGACTTTCTCTTTAGAGGTTAATGAACAAGGATGCAGGTGGCACAGCTTTGTGTAACTTACAATACATCCTAACAACCTTCACCACTCCGGTAAACGGTTAAGTGTAAAATATATAGGATTTACAGGCCCTATGAGGTCCAAGCTTCTAAGCTTCAAGGGCCCCCATACCCTTTATCCTAATATAACATTAAAACCGGAAGTATACTTCAAAACCGGAAATGTAACAAGAATATATCTGAATATACATTTAATGTATAACAAGGAATCACTTCCACGAGTGAATTCCCGTAAAAACTAATAGCGAAATAACGATGTAGTATACCGTGTGTGTTACATAGCACCACTTCCCCCCGTTGTAACTTTACCAGGTTGCCGGGGGAGGGGTTCCCATTCTGTAGACACACTTCAGTGTCTTTATTAAGACAGAAGGAAACTGAACCAGACACGGGCTCAATCAAATTAAACTAACTACCCGCCTAAACTTAAATAAAGGAAATACAGCTGAGTATAAAAGGTAAAGCAATGATCAGTCCTAAGAAGGAACTAACTGCCACCAGTACCAGAACTATTAATAACTATGTAAAGCATGTATATGCCGATATGACTAAATACTATATTAACAAATTTGTCAATTGCTCCCCCGCTATTTGGGAATAGCTGCCGATATGAGCCAACATAGTAAATATCATAAAGCCAGGCAACAGTCAAACAAGTTAATGAATAAAATATGGTCACAATTCAAACAACAACACCTTAAACACAACGTTAAGCAATAAGCACATCAACATCACTGTTAATATCGTATACATGAGCAATCCATACCATTCGCACGGAAAGTGAACAACACGCAATATGAAGATACATATATGTATATGTCAACGTCAAATACATTAATGTATGTTCAACAGTGTCACGAACACAACCAAGTAAATGTACGAGATGCTGACAAGCACAACGAACAAACTAGTAGAAAATATAACAAAATGAGCAAGTGAGCTATCCTACGTCTCCAGTGGAGTTCGGCAATATAGCAACACATAAGCACAACAAACAAACTTCTTCACATATTGAGTATGTCTCCTCCACCAAACATAGAAATAACGCACACCATGTTCACATCAACAACTACGACATAAATGCAATCGACAAGCGCAGTTAGCCAAGTTGAAACCAACCAGACATATAAGTATGATCTCACACAAACATATATCTCCCCCTAACTTCTTATCCCATAATGTAAGAGAGAAGGAAAAAAATGAACTGAGCAATACAAAAAGGGTCCAAGGGTCCTTGCCCTACGCTAGCAAGTCAGAGAGAGAGAAAGAGAGGACAGAAGAGAGGAAAGAGCAACAACTGTCCCGTCCCAAAAGGAACAAAAAAAAACAAAAACAATTTCCATGTCTTATGACGGTCTGCCCCTACGTCCCCACTGCTACAACAAACGACGACTAGCCGCCCTCCTGCTTCCCAGACTACACAAGAGCCACGTCGAAGCACAAACAAAAGAAAAGGAACAAATTTTCCACACTCCCCCCTGCTTAATAATAACCAGTCTTCATAGCTTAACTTCCCATGCCACTGTCCGACTGCAACAAGGAAAACTCTACGTCCAACCGTCGCCCAAAAACGAAGGCTGCTCACTAAAACATACATACCACCTGACCAACACCTTTGCAAGTAATAATACTGAACGTCACCGTCTAAAACTCAACCCAATGGCCATGAACAACAACATTTTCCTCCTTCACTTCCCAAAGTCCAACCATAACCAACTAAGTCATTTAAATGTCCAAACCACTGCCCCAAAACCGTAGAAAACGAGGCCCACAAGGTCCCTAAACTGTCCCACAGCTCACCTGTCCTCAGCATCAACTACTGTCCACGCAAGAGCCGAAACCAGCAGACAGCACCACCTGCTGCCCAGCCAACTTTTGGAAAAAAAATGCCAGAACCACCGGTAAATTTGTCAACAACTTTTTGCGCAACATAGCAAACGAACAAGTCATTTGTGCTTGCATGCACTCCCTTATTGTCCTTAAACATTTTACATGTTCTCAGGTGTCGCCCTTGATGAGGGGCTGCCACACCTCTTTCTAGTGTAGCCAACATGCCACACATAACGACAAGGACCACTCAAAGTTTCTTCCTTGTCGCCCACATTTGTGATGAGTAACCTACCGGTTCTTGGTTGTGCAGGACTTCTGAGGACTGAGCCCACCTTTTGGCGACTGCGCCCACTTTTGGCTGGTCCCTCCCACTCTACCACTTTGCATGTCACCTGCTTCGTGAAATGCCAAACAAAATTTCAAAATTCTTGTGTCGACGCCACTGGGTTCTCAACCCCAAGCAACTAAAAAGTCTGACGAATGCTCGAACCGAGCAACTAAGAGTCTGATCACAGTCTCAAAGTGAAAATGTTCCCCAGCCTAGCACTGCTGGACTTTTGCCGCCATCATCACAGTAGCAGAAGAACACCCCCACGCCGATTCCCTGCCAAGACTTTACCTCCCCCCTATTGCGGTTTGCACAGCTTGAAGGATAGCTCCAGCTCCGAGCACACGCAGACGAAGCACCACCAAGGCTCATAACCCGTGGTAACTTTACCAGGTTGCCGGGGGAGGGGTTCCCATTCTGTAGACACACTTTGTCTTTATTAAGACAGAAGGAAACTGAACCAGACACGGGCTCAATCAAATTAAACTAACTACCAGCCTAAACTTAAATAAAGGAAATACAGCTGAGTATAAAAGGTAAAGCAATGATCAGTCCTAAGAAGGAACTGACTGCCATCAGTACCAGAACTATTAATAACTATGTAAAACATGTATAGGCCGATATGACTAAATACTATATTAACAAATTTGTCCATTGCACCCTCCTTTGAGATCGCTCGATCTCAAATCATAGAGTAATACCAACGGAGCCTCCGCTACATCTACGTATAATCATGAGTCTCGGTCAGTACCGGCATATGGGGGAATCCCAGCCGATTGTCCACCATCCCAAGAGCTATCCATGCTCGACCCTCGATCAAATCTACCAAGAGTCATCCAACAGATTAAAGACTTGTGCTTCATGTGGGCTAAGTTCTTATACTGAATGTTGCCCGAATATCTTGAACTAACACTCGGAAATTGCCAGTCTCCTCAAACTAATCCTACGCGCCGATTTCCCGAAGTCACAGTCACATAGTCTGATCGACCACCAGCCAGACACTCTCTAATCCGTCAAATTTGAATGGCGCCTTCATTTTGGCCCCGAGATCCGAATTGACCGAACCCCAAAGCCCAAATCTTAATACGACGATAGCATTTTCGTAGAGTTCTCCTCCCGTACAGTGTCAGTAAAGTTTTATTATAAGTTGAGTAGGACCCCAATACTCGATATCCCACACATATGGTCAATGTGTACCCAACTTCCATTCTCCGACCCGAATTCCGTTTCTCCATCCATTTCCGTATCCCCGATGCTACCTTTTATTTCAGGCTCGGGTGCTTCTTTCCACGCACCGTCTCAGTCGCGTGTGCACCCCCGATTAGCCTTAAGTCTACCCCGCTCTGCTTGAGCACGTCCCAAACCTTCTGCGGGATCTGCCCTTCATGCAGCTCGAACTCCCTGGGACAATCCAACACTCCCCTCGGCCACGCCGATATTGTCCATGCCTCGTGATCCTTGTCACACTTCCGTGTAGCCGGATCTATCTTGGCATCCCAAAACTTCCTTGTTTACAGCATCCCACCATACCGGGACATACTCGCGGTACATCCGGTTGTCAACAGTATCCTTATCCCAAGACCGGTAAAACTGCAGCATAGGTGGAAGGTTCATAAGCGCACTGTCCGACGATCGAGTCGTCCTTGTGTCCTTGGCCAGCCCCACCACCTTCATCACAAAGAGAACGTCCCTGTCTCCTTTTGTAATGAATCTGGTCGGGAGCCTGACCAGATAGAACTGATCCAAATCCCACGTCATCCCCAGTACCTTATTACCTTCCTTCCACAACTTGTGCTGGACTTTCACCTGCGAGGGTCCAACCTGCTCCTTCGGCTCCGCCTGCACATCCTTCCTACGCTTACCCTGCCTACTTCCCCCTCCTGGCCCTGCCGGTCCCCAGGCTTACTACCATCGGGGTCCTCATCTGTCCCTAACTTAGGAGTGTCCTCAAACTCCCCCTTTTCTCTGACGAGTGCTTCTTGGAGCGTCTCCTTCTTCATCAGGAACGGATCGTACTTGATGAGGCGCCGAACATCAAAAATTTTGTTCTCTCCCCTGCCTCTAATCCGATAGTCAAAAGGCCCTGTCTGTTGCACTACCTGGTAAGGCCCCTTCCAGTGCACAAACATCTTAGAAGATATGCCCTTCGGAACCTGCGGGCAATACAACATGATAATGTCTCCTGGCTTATATGTTACCATAGACCTGAGTCCTGCTCTAAGGGTTCTTTACTCAGCCTGCGGGCCTGTTCCGCCAGCTTCGCCTGCCTCACCGCTTGTATTGCCTCCATGGAGACACGCATACGGACCCCCAGAGCTCGTCCTCATCCATCATAAGCCCAGGCCTATCCTGATACTGTAACACCAAGTGCTGAGGCATCACCGGCTCTTGCCCAAACACCACCTGATACGGGGACCTACAATCCGCTCCCGCCCCAAGGGCCTTCGACTGCATCGCATCCCTTCATCGCGAATACAAAGCTCTGGACCACCTCTCTCCAGAAGAGCTGACTCTTCTTGCAGTAGGCCCTCAGAGCCGACTTGAGCGGTCTATTCACTCGCTTAATCTTGCCATTCGCCCTCGGGTTGTATGGCGTCACGTACTGCCAGTGAACCCCGTAAAACTTCGCGAGCCTTTCCATAAGCTTGTTGTCAAAGGCCGAACCCTTATCCGAGCAGATCGTCCTGGGGACCCCCACCACACAAAGGACTCGATCGATCAGCTCCCTGGCTGTCGTCTCCGCCGTTGTATCCGGCACCGGGATCGCCCAGACGTAATTACTGGCCCTGTCAATGACTGTCAGCAAGAACTTATCCTTCCCCGGCCCCACCGGTGGTAAAGGTCCCACTTGGTCCATATGCAGGAACTCAAAGAGCCTTTCCAGCAACGTAAACTTACCCACTGGGATCTTCCCTTCCACCGGGAGCCTCTTGTTCATCTGACAGGTCGTACAGCCCTTGACCCTCTCCTTTATGAACCGACCCATCCCCTCCCACCAGAACCTCCTCTTGATAATCCACTGCGTCCTTTGCACCCCCGGGTGATTCACCAACGGGACCACGTGCGACGCCACGTAAATCATCTGCATCAGTTTGGCCGGGACCCATAAAACCCACTGCTGCGGGTTATTGGCCGTCTCAGCAGCCTTGCCTTTATACTAAAGGAGGCCATCTCGCCATGCCAGAGTCTTCAGCTGCGTCCGGATTTTCTCCGTCAGCAACAGCTCGTCCTCTGCCAAGAAGTACCGGATCAAGTCCTTGTACTCCTCATCGGCCCTCTGGCATTGTCTCCAAGCCTCTACCGATGCCATGCGCACTGTACCGTCCTCTACCTGGACTCCCACATTAAGCCTGGAATCCGGCCCCGACCCCTCCGAAGCACCCACCGGCTCGACTGAGGTCTCCTCCGGCTCAAGAGCCGTCTCCACGCCCGGGTCTTCCACGTAGCTCCGGACGGCCGGTGCCGCATGCGCTTGGCAACAGGAGCACTCATGCTCCGCCTTATCATCATCCCGAATCGCGGCCTTATCGGCCTTGTATTCCTTAAGGCGTTGCACGGCCTCCTCCGCAAAGTGCTCCTCACAGCATTCCGCTCGGCCTACCTCCCGTTCCAACTGAGACATCCTGACCCTCCTATTTTCCGCCCTTTTAGCATCCACCAGCGTAGGCTCCGGCTAGACCCCGGGTTAGCCTTATTGGCATAGAAGATCATGTTCGCCGGCAAGACGTCCTTCAGGTTCTTCCTCAATGCCAAGTCCTCAAATTCGTCTATCCGCTGCATAACAGCCAGACATGCGGATGGCGTTGACTAATTGACCCTCGACAATGAGTCGGCGACAATATTTTTCTTGCCTGGCAGATATTTGACGGTGAAGTCATAGCATGATAGCAAGGCCTGCCATCTGGCCAACCTGCCCGTGCAATCATTAGTCATCAACCATAGAAGGTTTTGATGATTCGTCCTTACTGCGATATCCCGTGACCCCCATAAGTATTCTCTGAGCCTTATAAACGACCAAACCACCGCCAAGGCCTCCCTCTGCCTTGTACAGTAGTTCTGCTCGGCCTTATTGAGCTTCCGGCTCAAATACATGATCGGCCTCAGGATCCCATATATATCGTACTGCTGTAGGACCGCCCCGATTGCGTACTTAGACGCATCGGTGTCCAGCACATACTGTTTATCCACATCCGGCATCATCAAGATGCAATCCTTATTGAACTTGGGATCACGAGTTAACATTTCCTTAATGAACTCGAACGTCTCCTCCTGCTTAGGCGTCCATTCAAGTACAGTTCCCGCATTGTTACTGTGTGAGTTTGGATACAACCCCAAGGTATAAATACACAACGAACTCTTATTAAAAGTCTCTGTGGCTGCATTAAGTCCTAACTCCAAAGAGTAGGTGAAATACCAGTAAATAGCTGAGAGCTCACTTCGTTTATTTACGTAGATTTCTACTTGTTTGCAGACTTCGGTTGCAAAGTACGAACACTGTTGAACGTAAATTGTGACTTAGCTAAGCTTAAGCGTTGCAAAAACTACTGTAAAGTACTTGAAGGACGACTTCAAGTCCAACTTGTAGTTCAAGTGTCCAGGAATTGCTTCTTGGGAAAAAGGTTCCCACTGTTGTGACTGTGGGCTTATTGGCTCATTCTTCCGGACCTCTGTTTTCCTTGTCCACAAATTTACCGGGAAATCGAGGGAAAAGGTAATAGATTGTGGAAAAAAGGCAATTGTCAACCTTTTGTAAAAAGAGCTTTGACTTTATCGTTTGAAGTCATTTCTGAACGAAATCGAAAACTAGTTAGTGAAGTCAAAACGTCGTGCAGAGGAGAATCTAACGGATTGGTCAAAAACAGTATAATGTCAACGGTAGTGGTCCTGGCCGGTCGTTAAAGTGCTCAGTCTGATAGCTCCCCCCCCCCCCCCAGACCTAACGGTTGAGTAGAGTTGCGTACAGTCTGAATGAGTGACTAACGATGTGTCAGTGACTTGTCTCAGAAAAAGGAAAAGGAGAAAAGAGAAAGATGGGTCTCTTTAAACCTCAGAAGAAGATGAAAAAGAAGTGCGTCGATGTGTAGCGCATTGTAGACGGAGATCAGCCGGGGCCGGATAATATTGGGATGCGGAAGCGGGACTGAGACAATTGAGGCGCAGTAGCGATGCGTTGATATCGGGGAGCTGACGTCGAGCCGTAGGACGCTAGGTGGCCATGTATCGCACAGCCGAGATGAACCAAGTTTAATGCGCCAATTATGCCGTGCCGATATAGTCACTGAGGTGTTCAGGTTCGATGAGAATGATCGTTGACCTGCAGGCATAAGAGGCGATCACGGACTTACAGGGGTACTCTGGTCGTGGCGTAGCTTGACTAGGGACGATGGCGGGCCAAGTGGGAAAAGCGCTGGGCTGTGGCGGGTGAAGCCATACATACACACATACATACATATTTACATACATACATACATACATACATACATACGTACGTATGTATGTATGTATTGTATGTATTGTATGTATTGTATGTATGTATGTATTTATTTATGTATTTATGTATTTATGTATGCATATGTATGTGTGTGTATGTATGTATGTATGTATATATGTATATACTCATGTGACATTTTATGTATGTGTGTATGTTGTACGAATGTATGTCTGCAGGTGTATATGTGTATCTATGTATGTATGTATGTATGTATGTGTGTATGTATGTGTGCATGTGTGTATGTATGTGTGCATGTGTGCATGATGTATGTATGTATGTATGTATGTATATATCTCTCCATTTATCTATCTTTGTTTGTATGTATATTAGTATGTATGTATGTGTGTATGTATGTATGTGTGTACGTATGCATGTATGTATGTATGTATTTATGTATTTATGTACGCCTGTATGTATGTATTATGTATGTATGTATGTATGTATGTATGTATGTATATACACGTACGTACGTATGTATATGTATATGTATTATGTATGTATGTATGTATGTATGTATCTATGTATGTATGTATGCATGGATATATGTATGTATATATGTATGTATATATGTATGCATGTATGTATGTATGTGTGTACGTGTGTACGTATGTATATCATACATACACATCTGCAATATGTATGTATGTATGTATGTATGTATATATGTATGTATGTACGTATGTATGTATGTATGTATGCATGTATGCATGCATGCATGTATGTATGTATGTTTATATGTATGTAACATTTCATGTATGTATGAATGTATGTATGTATGTATGCATGCATGTATATATGTATGTGTACGTATGTATATCTGCAGGTGTGTGTGTGTGGATGTATGTATGTATGTATGCATGTGTGCGTATGTGTGTGTATGTATGTATGTATGTATATATGTTTGTACGTATGTACGTATGTATGTATGTATGTATGTATGTATTCATGCATGCATGTATGTATGGATATATGCATGTAACATTTCATGTATGTATGTATGTATGTATGTCGGGTCTCTCTCTCTCTCTATATATATATACATATATACATATATATATATATACATATATATATGTATATATATATCCCTCCCAAACCTTAACAGCGTTAATATTACTTCACTTTAAAGACTACCGCTTTATTGTTCTTTTGATATTAATACCGATCAACACTCTACCCATTTTTCATACCATAGGATTCTGTGATCTGTATTTTAATACACTGCGGGATGAAGATTTCGGGTGCGACAGAGCCGAGGTGTACTGAAGTTTGGCCTCAAGCGGAAAATGGGCAGTAATTCATATACCTTGTGGCCATGTTTGCCTGTGTGGTACCTTGTGCTACCGGTATGCAGGCTCACAAGCTCCAGAAGTGTCTTTGTTGTCGAGAGACCATCAAAGGTATTCTTCAACTTCATTATTGGCGTAGTGGATCAGAGCCCCGCTAGCAGCAGCACCACCAGACAGAAGCTGCCCTTAAGTGCCCTATCTGACTGAAGGGTGACACACTGACTCGGAGATAGCGGCGGCACCGTCGGAACCAACCACCAGCAAGGACAATAACCCTAACTTCAGTGATTATATATATATATAACATTGCTATTCACTGACATTCAAGATAAAAATCATCTAATCAGTGAGTCACAAGTTTTCGGTTTTCGTTAGAATTTCATTTTAGTTATTAATAATATTTTTTTCGCAATCACTCTTCTAGTTTTTGTTGAAAAAGTTTAAATTTTCAGTGAAACTTGATTAACTGCTAAAATCGTCCGCAAAAATGACGTAAAGTTTAGCGACCGTGACTCGGAAATATTATTGGCAGATAAATTTGAATTTTCGACATAAAAACTAATGATAGTAAATACAACGAAAAAGTTACTCAAACTTGCAATTTAAAAAGTGACACAAAATCGAAAAAGTCAGGCCACGAGTCATAATTTTTGTTGTGTTTTGCAGGTCAAGTTCTGGTATAAAAGAATATATTGCCTCTTCTTTAATACAACCAATGCAATCCAATCCGCTAGTAACCGCCCAATCCTCTGCTCATAGTCTTATATAAATAAGCCTGACTCATCAAAGATAGTGGAACTTGAATATGGGAGACTAGCAGGCGGAGCCAAAAACAACCAAGGCAAACCGTGACTGCCATCAGCCAATTCCCGTGGTCCTGCCTAACGATAATAGTGTTCCGGCCCTGTCTAAAAAGTGTAACGGTCACTAATAGTAATATCATCTTATCGTTACCCGGTTAAGAGGGTTAAGATGATATTGGTAAGTTCCTCTTACTAGTATCGTGTCTGGGTTGACACAGGTGCCCGGGTATCATACCAGTATTAAAGTAGCGCATATTTACCTATCTGCGCATACAATCCACTCTCCCCGTGTAGGCGCAGATAGGTAAATATGTGCTACTTCAATATCAGTACCCCTGTGTCAACCCAGACACAGTATCATAAGAGGAAGTTACCACTTGAATCTGATTAACCTGGCCTCTTAACCGGGTAACGATAATCTCACTATTAGTGACCGTTACACTTTTTAGACCAGAATATATTATCGTTAGGCGGCCGGACCACTGGTATTGGCTGGTGTTTGCCTTGGTTGTTTTTGTCTCCGCTAGTCTCCAACATTTTCCACCATCTTTGATCCTTATTTATATAAGAGCAGAGGGTTACTAGCGGAGTGGATTGAATTGGTTGCATTAAAGAAGAGGCATCAATAAATATATTCTTTTAGACCAGAACCGCCAAAAGTGGAGTTCCGTGCCTGTTTTTCTTTTACGCCAATTCGACCAGTCCACTAACCTTATTCTTTGACATGCATAAGTAAGGAGAGAGGATACATTGCACAAGACGGATAGAGGACGATAGAGGGAGGAGGTGTGTGTTTTGGATATATTTTCCTCACGAGGGCAACGAATTCGTTGTCACACGTGACAAGTTTGACCTTCCTGCCGGTCTGACGTTCATACCACGCTACAGCCTGCTTAAGACATTCTACGAACTCTTTCTTGTGCCTCAAGTAAAAGTCTAAGATATAACCTGAATAATCGTCTGTATTACAGACCTTGTAGTACTTGCCCTTGATGGACATTACAGCCCACGGTCCGGCTGTATCCACGTGCAAATCTCACTCGCATAACTAGCTCTCCTTATCCTATTCTTCTTAATCTGTGCAACTCCTTAGCCTTACCCATCATACAAGCTTCGCAACATCTAACTAAATCCTCATTGCCGACAACTTTGCGGCCTATTGCATTGCCTAATGCATAGGTCTTCTTTATAGCCTTATGCGACAGAGTAGCAGTCCTTCCAAACCGGAAGGCTTACTAGACCACGGGCAATGGTTCTTGCCGGAATAAAAGGAGGTGTGCACAGAGGGTGGGCAATGCCGTGAAGCACTTGACCACTCTAGTCCCAATAACTAGTCAATACAAGCGTCCAAGTATTACTATTCCGTTATCAAATGTCAAGTGTTTTCAGTTCACTTATGCAGTGTTGTTACCTTTTAATTCTGAATACAAACAGTGCTGCTTGAGCACTAGAACTACGATCCCTATCCGTTCCATCTATTGCTATCCGTTCTATAATTGGTTGGTCTACATAAATCCCGACGGAGACCAACCCTATTCTAGATCAATCAAGAAGGTCTGGAAAGGATGAATTGTAGATTGTGCAACTGTAAGTTGCACATTCTTCCTGTACTTGTAAAGAAATATGGTAATATAAAGGCAAAATGGCAAGGAGGCCGGCAGAGAATACATTTACGGGAATTTGCCAAAAAGGACAAATTCGGTAACGGATATTCTCTAGTAACGGTATTTCTCCGACGCTCCCCCTCAAAGAACGTAAATTAATCTGCCTTGTCTGCTGAACTTTGGAATAATTTATTATTATGTCCGCACCAAGGACCTTATGATTATAATAACAATAAACATGTCTAAGCCCTATCACACACGTTGGCGGTGAAAAGCCAGACCCTGATTGGTCGCGACTACTTACAACAAGTGATTCGGCCAAATGTGGGGTATCAATTTTTCCGAAATTGTCCTACAGGTGATTTTGCACTTTTTGATTCAGACATTGAAAATGTGTTTTATTTAGTAAAAATAATCTTGAATAAGCTGAATAACGTATTAAAAATGATTTGCCAGTTATATTAAAGCTAAATTGTGTCAATACATTGACTGATCCAGACACCTGCTGTGAGGGGGGGGGGTGGGGGGGGGGGTGGGGGGGGGGCCGGGGGGGGGGGGGGGGAGGCACCGGGAGGAGTAAAAAAAGAGAATACATTTTAATCACACAATATATTCTTTTTATTTTTCAAATAAATCTAATTTTTAGTATTTTTGAGAAACTTCAACGCTCAACTTACTGATTTTTGAGTGCCATAGCCGCAAGTGCAAAATCATAATAATTATAGCCGGGTGAGCTGTTGGGTGGGAATGCGCGAGTGGCTGTGTTTTGCATAGCCTGCTGTGCAGCTCTCTTCTCTTTCTTCTTCTTCTTCTTCTTCTTCTTCTTCTTCTTCTTTTTCTTTTTCTCTTTCTTCGTCTGTTCTTCTTCCTCTGACTCACTACTACTAGAGCTATCACTAGTACTAGTGCTATCGTCACTGTCTGAGTCACTGGAGCTGTCTTTCTTCTTCTTTTTCTTCTTCTTTTTCTTCTTTTTCTTCTTTTCTTTGCCTTTTTCTTCCTCAGAGCCTTGCGTCTCCTTATCCTTCTCTGTTTCTCCATTGTTCTTTCCTTTACCTTCCTTTCCTGCTTCTTTCTTTTCATACTGTTTCAAAAGCTTCTCCATGTTCTCATTCATTTTGCTACTATGTTCTTTCATTGCCTCCTTCAAAATCGCTTGCAAAGAGGCTTCGGAGACACCACTAGTACTACACTACATATGTATCATTAATTAGACAACAACATAACAGCTGCAGAGTGAGAACAGACCTGGTTGGCTTGCTCAAGTTTCTCCTCGGCTTCCGATTCCTCGTCCGGAGGCGTGGAGGGCTGCTCCTTCTTGCCCTTTTTCACCTTCTTCTGCTTCACCTTCTGCTTTGCCTTCAAATTTTTCTTCTTTTTTGTATTCTCCTCGACTATAACCTCATCTTCACTAGTTTCACCCTCCTCATCCTCTGGTTCAGGCGCAGTGTCACTGCTACCTAGTATCAAACAATAAAATTCATAAGAGAACTGTGTTACAT
The DNA here is from genome assembly GCA_019918135.1 of Paulinella micropora. Lineage (NCBI taxonomy): Eukaryota > Cercozoa > Imbricatea > Euglyphida > Paulinellidae > Paulinella > Paulinella micropora. The sequence continues at coordinate 158,603 of WBZZ01006208.1, forward strand.
AGAACAGTGTTAACGCAAAGAACCTGGTGTAAATTTCCTTGGCCTTTTGGTCCGGCGATCAGAAGAGCGCAAAGGTTTGTAGCCTTGCTCTACTGCTGCTCTGTTCCTCTATCACACCATAAAAATGACGAGCTAAAATGGGAGACTAGCAGGCGGAGCCAAAAACAACCAAGGCAAACCGTGACTGCCATCAGCCAATTCCCGTGGTCCTGCCTAACGATAATAGTGTTCCGGCCCTGTCTAAAAAGTGTAACGGTCACTAATAGTAATATCATCTTATCGTTACCCGGTTAAGAGGGTTAAGATGATATTGGTAAGTTCCTCTTACTAGTATCGTGTCTGGGTTGACACAGGTGCCCGGGTATCATACTAGTATTAAAGTAGCGCATATTTACCTATCTGCGCATACAATCCACTCTCCCCGTGTAGGCGCAGATAGGTAAATATGTGCTACTTTAATATCAGTACCCCTGTGTCAACCCAGACACAGTATCATAAGAGGAAGTTACCACTTGAATCTGATTAACCTGGCCTCTTAATCGGGTAACGATAATCTCACTATTAGTGACCGTTACACTTTTTAGACCAGAATATATTATCGTTAGGCGGCCGGACCACTGGTATTGGCTGGTGTTTGCCTTGGTTGTTTTTGTCTCCGCTAGTCTCCAACATTTTCCACCATCTTTGATCCTTATTTATATAAGAGCAGAGGGTTACTAGCGGAGTGGATTGAATTGGTTGTATTAAAGAAGAGGCATCAATAAATATATTCTTTTAGACCAGAACCGCCAAAAGTGGAGTTCCGTGCCTGTTTTTCTTTTACGCCAATTCGACCAGTCCACTAACCTTATTCTTTGACATGCATAACTAAGGAGAGAGGATACATTGCACAAGACTGATAGAGGACGATAGAGGGAGGAGGTGTGTGTTTTGGATATATTTTCCTCACGATTTTTCCTCACACAAACGTTGGACAGAACGTGTTGCAAACCGACACTCACGCATCACTCCTGTTGACACCTCTACATACCCACCCCTTATCTCCTTTTCTCACACAACACTGCGAAAAGTGCCAACGGTGTGGGGACATTACATAAGGGTAACAGAGGGGAGTAGAGTGTACTTGGTTGTGTGGAAGGGAACTAATGCTCTACATTGCTACTCTCACCCTCAGATTTCTCGTCGTTCCATACGACTCCTCTGGGTGGGTGTGCATCCTTTCCGACTATATGGGGATTGAAACGCACATTGCGCACGTTCGAAATGACCTTCCGGCCGTCCCAAACCCTATAAAGCTCTTTGAATACATCGTATCCCAAAAGCATGACACGTTTTCCCCTATAGTTTCCTTTGCCAACTCGTTTACCGACATACATTACTCCCATACATCCTATTGGTTTCAGTTGCCAAACGGCAGGCTTGTAACCCAAACACTGTTCGAAGGGTGAGATCCCTTGACGTAGTCCGGTTGTAGCTGGCAATATGTTGTGTAGTGTGGTCGCGGTGTGTTCCATCTCTGCCCAAAACTTAAGTGGAAGGTTAGCTTCATATCTCATAGCCCTAGCCGGCCCTGCCGTTATGTCGTTAACCTTTTCAGCTATCGGATTACCATCCTTGTCTCCCGGTGCTGAGGTTTTCCAAATAAATTGGAGTGGTTTCCACCATTCAATAACTTCCACGGGGGCAACGAATTCGTTGTCACACGTGACAAGTTTGACCTTCCTGCCGGTCTGACGTTCATACCACGCTACAGCCTGCTTAAGACATTCTACGAACTCTTTCTTGTGCCTCAAGTAAAAGTCTAAGATATAACCTGAATAATCGTCTGTATTACAGACCTTGTAGTACTTGCCCTTGATGGACATTACAGCCCACGGTCCGGCTGTATCCACGTGCAAATCTCACTCGCATAACTAGCTCTCCTTATCCTATTCTTCTTAATCTGTGCAACTCCTTAGCCTTACCCATCATACAAGCTTCGCAACATCTAACTAAATCCTCATTGCCGACAACTTTGCGGCCTATTGCATTGCCTAATGCATAGGTCTTCTTTATAGCCTTATGCGACAGAGTAGCAGTCCTTCCAAACCGGAAGGCTTACTAGACCACGGGCAATGGTTCTTGCCGGAATAAAAGGAGGTGTGCACAGAGGGTGGGCAATGCCGTGAAGCACTTGACCACTCTAGTCCCAATAACTAGTCAATACAAGCGTCCAAGTATTACTATTCCGTTATCAAATGTCAAGTGTTTTCAGTTCACTTATGCAGTGTTGTTACCTTTTAATTCTGAATACAAACAGTGCTGCTTGAGCACTAGAACTACGATCCCTATCCGTTCCATCTATTGCTATCCGTTCTATAATTGGTTGGTCTACATAAATCCCGACGGAGACCAACCCTATTCTAGATCAATCAAGAAGGTCTGGAAAGGATGAATTGTAGATTGTGCAACTGCAAGTTGCACATTCTTCCTGTACTTGTAAAGAAATATGGTAATATAAAGGCAAAATGGCAAGGAGGGCCGGCAGAGAATACATTTACGGGAATTTGCCAAAAAGGACAAATTCGGTAACGGATATTCTCTAGTAACGGTATTTCTCCGACGCTCCCCCTCAAAGAACGTAAATTAATCTGCCTTGTCTGCTGAACTTTGGAATAATTTATTATTATGTCCGCACCAAGGACCTTATGATTATAATAACAATAAACATGTCTAAGCCCTATCACACACGTTGGCGGTGAAAAGCCAGACCCTGATTGGTCGCGACTACTTACAACAAGTGATTCGGCCAAATGTGGGGTATCAATTTTTCCGAAATTGTCCTACAGGTGATTTTGCACTTTTTGATTCAGACATTGAAAATGTGTTTTATTTAGTAAAAATAATCTTGAATAAGCTGAATAACGTATTAAAAATGATTTGCCAGTTATATTAAAGCTAAATTGTGTCAATACATTGACTGATCCAGACACCTGCTGTGAGGGGGGGGGTGGGGGGGGGTGGGGGGGGGCCGGGGGGGGGGGGGGGGGGGGAGGCACCGGGAGGAGTAAAAAAAGAGAATACATTTTAATCACACAATATATTCTTTTTATTTTTCAAATAAATCTAATTTTTAGTATTTTTGAGAAACTTCAACGCTCAACTTACTGATTTTTGAGTGCCATAGCCGCAAGTGCAAAATCATAATAATTATAGCCGGGTGAGCTGTTGGGTGGGAATGCGCGAGTGGCTGTGTTTTGCATAGCCTGCTGTGCAGCTCTCTTCTCTTTCTTCTTCTTCTTCTTCTTCTTCTTCTTCTTCTTCTTTTTCTTTTTCTCTTTCTTCGTCTGTTCTTCTTCCTCTGACTCACTACTACTAGAGCTATCACTAGTACTAGTGCTATCGTCACTGTCTGAGTCACTGGAGCTGTCTTTCTTCTTCTTTTTCTTCTTCTTTTTCTTCTTTTTCTTCTTTTCTTTGCCTTTTTCTTCCTCAGAGCCTTGCGTCTCCTTATCCTTCTCTGTTTCTCCATTGTTCTTTCCTTTACCTTCCTTTCCTGCTTCTTTCTTTTCATACTGTTTCAAAAGCTTCTCCATGTTCTCGTTCATTTTGCTACTATGTTCTTTCATTGCCTCCTTCAAAATCGCTTGCAAAGAGGCTTCGGAGACACCACTAGTACTACACTACATATGTATCATTAATTAGACAACAACATAACAGCTGCAGAGTGAGAACAGACCTGGTTGGCTTGCTCAAGTTTCTCCTCGGCTTCCGATTCCTCGTCCGGAGGCGTGGAGGGCTGCTCCTTCTTGCCCTTTTTCACCTTCTTCTGCTTCACCTTCTGCTTTGCCTTCAAATTTTTCTTCTTTTTTGTATTCTCCTCGACTATAACCTCATCTTCACTAGTTTCACCCTCCTCATCCTCTGGTTCAGGCGCAGTGTCACTGCTACCTAGTATCAAACAATAAAATTCATAAGAGAACTGTGTTACATAGAACAGTGTTAACGCAAAGAACCTGGTGTAAATTTCCTTGGCCTTTTGGTCCGGCGATCAGAAGAGCGCAAAGGTTTGTAGCCTTGCTCTACTGCTGCTCTGTTCCTCTATCACACCATAAAAATGAAGAGCTAAAAAAGCAGCAATAAATAAAGCTAAAGCCCTTTGCGCAATAATTGCATACCTTAGCCTTGCCTGCCAACTCCTTAACTAGCAAAGCCTTCCATCTGTATCTTCGAAGAATGGGGGGGGGATTCGTAGGATCCCCAACATATGGAAGGAAAAAGGTCAACACGTCTTCAATATAGTTCCGCTTGTGAGGGGGGTGACACAAGCTATGAGCAAGATTCAACAATTTTGGGCACATGAGTTGAAGAAACTCAGTGTCGGTCTTGCCGTCCAAATCAGCATCCATTCCCCGCAACACTGCGATCCACTTCTTCGTTCCGACACCTGCAATAACAACCAATCATGGGTGAAAATGACAAAACATTCGTACCATTTTCATTAGCTTCGGGTTTTCTTTTCTTCCAGCCCACTGGAAACTCAAGGATCATCCTATAGCAAATTATTGTTGTTTTTTTAAGAAAAAAAAATCAATCAAAACCCAGGCGCAGGCCACACATCGTTTTCGCGAGTCTCAATCTGCCTTTGGGGGGGCAATATCAAGCCTGCTCTTGTGGTCATCGGTGATGTATACCCCCTTGCGCACCTTTAATTACCCAAACACCATGTTTCTGACCCAGTGGTGACCGGGACAACAATATTAATGTAATTAATGTACCTTAGCATCGTCTGTTGTCCATGTCATGAACAACCTTAGCAATAAGCACGAACAAACAAGTGCTTGTGGGCGGGGGGGGGGGGGCACTGTGGAAGGCTCTCAGTCCGACATCAAATATTAAGAAAAGAAAGAAAAGAAAGAAGATAACGAAAAAGAAAGAAAAGAAAGAAAAGAAAGAAAGGAAAGAAAGGAAAAAAAAGAAAAAAAAAGAAAAAAAAAGAAAAGAAAAAAAATTTTAAGAAAAGTTAAATAAAGAAAAGAAAAGAAAAGAAAAAAAAGAAAAGAAAGAAAAGAAACAAAAAGAAAAAAGAAAGAAGAAAAGAAGAAAAAAGAGAAGAAAAAAGAGAAGGAAAAAAAAGAAAAAAGAGAAGAAAAAGAGAAGAAAAAAAAAGAAAAAAAAGAAAGGAAAGAAAAGGAAAGAAAAGAAAAGAAAGAAAAGAAACAATTTGAAGATAGAAAATAAAGAAAACGAAATAAAGAAAATAAGGAAAAGAAAGGAAAAAAAGAAAAGAAAGAAAAGAAAGAAAAGAAAGAAAGAAAAGAAAGAAAAGAAAGAAAAAAGAAAGAAAAGAAAGAAAAGGAAAAAAGAAAAAAGAAAAAGAAAAAGAAAAAAACGAAATTAAAAGGAAAGAAAGAAAAGAAAGAAAAGAAAGAAACAACAGACAAGAAAAGAAAGAAAGAAAAGAAAGAAAGAAAGAAAAGAAAGAAAAGAAAGAAAAGAAAGAAAAGAAAGAAAAGAAAGAAAAGAAAGAAAAGAAAGAAAAGAAAGAAATGAAAACAAAAGAAAGAAATTTCTACAAGTACATATTAATTTATTATAATTTAACATAAAAAAGAAAGAAGAACGAACCCGTCTTGGGACTTGCGGCCTTTGGAGTCCGTGTGTGCTTTCTGGTCCTCCTCGTTCTCGAATATGTATTCAAACCAACCCGGGATTTCGTAAATACGAAATTTTCCTTCTGGGACTTCTGGGACTCCTGTTTTGTTTACTCTCTCATTGCCCTTGTCCTTGTCCTTGTCCTTCTCCTTGTCCTTGTCCTTCTCCTCCTCCTTCTGCTTTCCTTTCTCCTCCTCCTCCTTGTCCTTGTCCTTGTCCTTCGTCACCTCCTCGTTCTCCTCCTCGTCCTCCTCCTCGTCCTTCTCCTCCTCGTTCTCCTCGTCATCCTCCTCTTCCTTCCCCTTCTCCTTCTTCTTTCCCTTCTTATTCTTCTTCTCCTTTTTCTTCTTCTTCTTCTTCTTCTTCGTCGTCGTCTTCTTCTCCTCCTCCTCCTCCTTGTCCTTGTCCTTCGTCACCTTCTCCTCCTCCTCGTCCTCCTCGTCCTCCTCCTCCTCGTCCTCCTCGTCATCCTCCTCATCCTTCTTCTTCCCCTTCTCCTTCTTTCCCTTCTTATTCTTATTCTTCTTCTTCTCCTCCTTGTCCTTCTCCTTGTCCTTCTCCTTGTCCTTCTCCTTGTCCTTCTCCTTGTCCTTCTCCTTGTCCTTCTCCTTGTCCTCCTCATTGTCCTTCTCCGTGTCCTTGTCATTATTCTTCTCCTTGTCCTTCTCCTTGTCCTTCTCCTTGTCCTTGTCATTCTTCTCCTTGTCCTTCTCCTTCTTCTTTCCCTTCTTCTTTACTGGCTTCTCCTTCTCCTTCTTCTTTCCCGTCTTCTTTTCTGGCTCCTTCTCCTTCTTCTCCTTCTCCTTCTCCTTTCGCTTCTTCTTCTTTCCTGGCTCCTTCTCCTTCTCATTCTCCTTCCCTTCTCCTGTCTTTTCTTCTTCTTCTTCCTTCTTTTGTTTCTTCTTTTTATTCCCGCTACTATTATTTTCGTTTGTGTAGAAGTCTGTCTTCTTGCGATCTCTTTTCAAACGTACTACCTCGCCTTTTAGTCCATCATCCCAACTCTTTGCATTTTCCAAGAACCCCTGTGCTGTCCAATTTCCTCTTGGTCTCAACTACCACCCTCTCCAGCCGCTCGAGACCTAAGCCATCATATTTCCTCCGCACTTCATCTGGAATTATCACATCTTTGAAATCCTCAGGCTCCGTCTGGCCGTTTATCCAAATTTTTAGAGCCCCCTTACGGTTTCTGGCAATTGCTTGCAATGTCCTGGCCTTTACAGGCATCGCTGAGCTCTTTTCTTTCAATCTAATGTATACAGCTGTATACAAATCTACCCGCACTTTTCAAGTGCAGACGTTCGACTGCAGACCCTGAAAAAAGGCAGTAGTCGACCTTTTTGCCTCTGAAAAAATCATGGGTGGAAAAGAGCTGTTGTTACATATTTTCTTTTGTTGTTTTTGCATTTCCCAGTCTCGTTGCTAGCCTCAAACCTTCTTTCCCGCTCTTTCCTGTCTGTGGAAGGAGCGGGAAAGAAAGAAATATTTTATTTCCTCAAGTACCAGAGGCATACCAAACAAAAAAAATCTGCAGTCGGAAAATGATTTTTTGTTTCCACTTCATTCTTTTATCATGTTGCTTTGCTTTTTATTGCTGCATAATATGTCTACATGTGTTTGAGTGCATGTGTAAATTATTGTAAGGAAATGTATTCACTAGAAGCCAGGAGGTGGAATTTTCGTTTCTAAATTTTCCGTACCGACAAAAATTTGCCGATGATTTCCAGCTCGCTCTCTTCATGTATACTTGTCTAAATAGCTTTCCCGCTCCTTCCACACACTAGAAGGAGCGGGAAACTTAATTACACCATCAGTGTAAAGGTATATAAAACAAAATCAACCGAAGAAAATTTGTCAACTTAATTTTTTCCACGTTTCCTCTATGTCAACATGTTTTGGCTGTCTTTATGTTCTTGTTTTCTGCAATAAATGCAAGATCTTTAAAAATACTGACACTGACTGCTTATTTAGAGCTTCGAAATATATTTTAGACGTATTTTTATAGTAAGAAGTCGAATATTTCGTTTCTAAATTTTCCGTACCGACAAAAATTTGCCGATGATTTCCAGCTCGCTCTCTTCGTGTATACTTGTCTAAATAGCTTTCCCGCTCCTTCCACACACTAGAAAGAGCGGGAAACTTAATTACAGCATCAGTGTCAAAGTATATAAAACAAAATCAACCGAAGAAAATTTGTTAACTTAATTTTTCCTACGTTTTCTCTATGTCAACATTGTTTTGGCTGTCTTCATGCTCTTGTTTTCTGCAATAAATGGTCATTCATGTATGTATGTATGTAATATGTATGTATGTATGCAAGTATGTATGTATGTATGTATGTATGTATTTATGTATGCATATCCGTATGTATATTTTCTTTTCTCCCTTTCTCTCTCTCTCTCTCTCTCCCTTTTTCTCTCCCTTTCTTTTTCTCTCTCCCTTTCTTTCTCTCTCTCTCTCTCTCCCTTTCTTTCTGTCTCTCTCTTTTTCTCTCTCTCTCTCTTTCTTTCTCACTTTGTTTTTTTTTCCTTCAAATCTACCTACGTTGTCGTTGTTGTCGTTGTTGCCGTTGTTGTCGTTGTTGTCGTTGTTGTTGCAGTTGTTTTTGTCGAATTGATGACGGTGATTCATTGGTGTTGTTTGCCTTTTAGAAGCAAGAAAAACAATATAAAATGTGAATAACTATCATATCTTTTGTGTAGTTTGGAGCTTGTTTTGAGTCTTTTCTTGCCATGTGGCGTGGGAGCAACGTCAAATGAGCCTCGCGACTGCGAGGAGAGCGCCAGTGTCTATTGCTTGGCTTTCAGGATCCGGCAAGGCAGGTAGATGTGGATTATTTGCTGATGACGATTTGCCAAAAGGGTTTAAGCTGGGGCTTCTGCAACCAGGAGGTGCTAAAATGCCTTCAGAGGACATCAGTGATAATCCATTTGCTCAGCACTTTAGGATGCGAACATATAAGGGCATTGAAATAGGAATGCAATCCATTGACTCCATTCATCAAGAAAGCAGAAATGCAATGCATCTTATTAACAGTAGTCACTTTCCTGGCTGCAGTGAGAGCCCAAACTGCAAAGTGTCGAAGGGTGAGCAAGTCGTGACAATGTCCAAGGGTGTGTCTCGAGGTGAGCAAATTCTTCTCAACTACTCAACGTTGGAGTCAAATCCAAAAGCCGAGGCTTGCAAGGCACATCCTTCTTGGATGAGAGAGGCAGCAAAGGCAAACAAGAAAATCCCTGTTTTCTATGTTGAGAATGATAGGAACTATAAATTTTTTTTATCGTTCCTGAATTTCTTGAGCCACTGCCACCAAGGTCACAACCAATGTCTTTGGAAAAAAAACACGCGCTTCTAGCATCTTTCGGGTCGAGGGCTGTAAGAGCGGATCCTCCACGAATTCCCTCAACTTCGTCAAGCATAAATGCAAAACGCAAGCTTTTGAATGAGTTCGCGGCTGGTCTCTCTTCAGTTAAAGCTCAGAATGACTCAATAAAGCGTGTTCGTGTTTGTGCAGCCACTCCTCAGGTATGCATTCGAATGTTTTCTTGTTGCTTAATACTAAATTAAAGTGTGTTGTATGTGGTGATTCATTGCTATTACTATGAAGGATCGAGGTGAGGAAGAAGAAAGTGGTGACGCCGCTTCGAGCAGTGCAGAAGAGGATGATTCATTCACCCGTTCTCCTGTCAAGGTCAGCTGCCTGCACTTTGTCTAACAAGCATCTATATGCGTTGTTTGTAAACCGTTTGAAATGCAGTTATCTACGAAAGACCCATCACCTACTTGGCTCTCCTATCAAGGTTAGCTTCATATAATTTGTCAACCAAACCTTAATACTTCTCCATGTTGTTTGTACATCGTTTGCAATGTAGTGTACATCTACGGCATGTTCGTCTAGCATGGTGCTGCCCTTCTCTGAGTCAGCGGAAACGACTGGCTTCTGGACACCTGGGGCTTTGATTACAGAAGCTAGTAGTAGTAGTAAGCAGCCGAATACCGATGAGATTCGCTCAGGCACACAAGCTCTCTATAAGACCTTAGGACTTACTGCTCATGTAGCCATCAGGCCTAAGAAAGCCAATAGGTCATACACGTTCAAGAAGCGCAAGCAAGGCCCTGTCAAGCATGTTCGACCTCAATGTCTGGAGAAGTGGCTTGGCATGCCATACAATGAGCTTGAGGAGGAGGTGAGGTCAAGCTGTTGTCGAGAATGGCAATGCTATCGTTGGGTCGACCCACGCGATGTTATAAGGGAACGCACCCAATCTTGTGCACTTTCTTTGAAAGAGTTCAAAAATTCCCTAGCGATAAAGTTGGAGACAATGAAAGATCCGGCCGGTAACATGCAGTATGTCTACCAAACGGAAAAAGTATGCAGAACTATGTGGCAGCGCATTCATGGAGTCGGTGATAGAGTTATGACAAAAGCTTTAAAGCTTATGCGCAACCGCACTAAGATAGATGTAAGGGTTGTACCGCCGGAACCACTTACTGAAGATGTCATTCACGTTCTGCTATGCAGAAAGTGGTTACAAATGGGGATTGATGTTGAAGAAGACGGAACTTGGAAGCTTCAAGACATTACCGAAACCAGCGAAGTGTACAGCTACATCGTAGCAAACTGGACGAAAGGATGTCAAGATGTGCTAGCATCTGCGCCGGCCAACTGCAAGCAAAGGCTGAATGTCAAAGAGCCTCCCGGCCACACGAAAGTGAATAAAGTCTGGCGCAGAGACTTTAAAAATATAGAGCCTATCCGAGGTAGCAGTAAAGAGCTTGCTCTAAACATCTTTTGCATTAAGCATAAGTTCTTTTGTGTACATTATTATTATTATTATTATTATTATTATTATTATTATTATTATTGGACACCGTGATAGCCCAGTGGTCAAGTTCTACCATCTGGGCCCTGTCGCCAGTTCGATTCCCGTCGGTGCCACCAGTATTTTCATTGATCATACCGGTCTATTTCTGGACCAGTATTTTCATTGAACATACCGGCCCGTCCCGTCTGGAAGTGTTGGAACTGCCCTTGCGGGGGTGTCATTAGAGCTTATCGTCAATTCTTCGTACTCCCCTCACGGGTGAGACGATGGAGGCGCATGTGCAGAAATGCATCAGCCATTGACAGAGAAGCACTATTATTATTATTATGATTATTATGATTATTATTATTATTATTATTATTATTATTATTATTATTATTATTATTATTATTAGTTCTACCATCTGGGCCCTGTCGCCAGTTCGATTCCCGTCGGTGCCACCAGTATTTTCATTGAACATACCGGTCCGTCTGGAAGTGTTGGAACTGCCCTTGCGGGGGTGTCATTAGAGCTTATCGTCAATTCTTCGTACTCCCCTCACGGGTGAGACGATGGAGGCGCATGTGCAGATTTGCATCAGCCATTGACAGAGAAGCACTATTATTATTATTATTATTATTATTATTATTATTATTATTATTATTATTATTATTATTATTATTATTATTATTATTATTATTATTATTATTATTATTATTATTATTATTATTATTGGACACCGTGATAGCCCAGTGGTCAAGTTCTACCATCTGGGCCCTGTCGCCAGTTCGATTCCCGTCGGTGCCACCAGTATTTTCATTGAACATACCGATCCGTCTGGACCAGTACTTTCATTGAACATACCGGCCCGTCTGGAAGTGTTGGAACTGCCCTTGCGGGGGTGTCATTAGAGCTTATCGTCAATTCTTCGTACTCCCCTCACGGGTGAGACGATGGAGGCGCATGTGCAGAAATGCATCAGCCATTGACAGAGAAGCACTATTATTATTATTATTATTATTATTATTTGGACACCGTGATAGCCCAGTGGTCAAGTTCTACCATCTGGGCCCTGTCGCCAGTTCGATTCCCGTCGGTGCCACCAGTATTTTCATTGAACATACCGGTCCGTCTGGACCAGTATTTTCATTGAACATACCCGTCCGTCTGGAAGTGTTGGAACTGCCCGTGCGGGGGTGTCATTACAGCCTATCGTCAATTCTTCGTACTCCCCTCACGGGTGAGACGATGGAGGCGCATGTGCAGAAATGCATCAGCCATTGACAGAGAAGCACTATTATTATTATTATTATTATTATTATTATTATTATTATTATTATTATTATTATTATTATTATTATTATTATTATTATTATTATTATTATTATTATTATTATTATTATTATGTTTTTTTCCTGTGAATAATAGACCAGGACATCGCCAAGGATGAAATCTGCACCGAGCTGGCAGCGCAATGCAAGCAGCTTATGAAGGAACAAGAGCGGGGGTTCAAAAATGAAGCTGAATTTCAACAGTGGAAGGTGAGGAGCCAAACTCATCACAAAATCCATCGGGAAAATCGTTTCCAAACCACTAAGCGGAAGTCTGGAGCACCTCTTGACCTTCGATCGATTGTTTGCTCTTTTGACGGGACACCCCCTGTGCTCGTTCCTTCATGTCGACGCAAATCCACTGACTTTAAAGGTAAGTACGTTATTCGTCTTGGCCTTGGGGTGTTCAGTTGTTACAGAACCAGGAAAAGTTGCATCTACACTCACGGCCCTGGTATTGAAAAAGGTCAGAACAGTACAATCTCTATCCTTTACCACATGCTACGGAGTCGGCTGTGGAGCACTGACACTATGGCCGCATGGAAGCTCTTCATTGAGTTTGACGGAGGGGGCGAAAATACTGGCTGGGCTATGTATGGCTTTATCAACTTCATTATCTGGGCGGGATGGTTTTTGCAAGGACAGACTCATCGAAATCTCCCACACCATGGGTTTTCCGGTGATGACCAGAAGTTTCGCACGATGAGACGAGGGTTAGGCACTACCTTTTTAACCACAAGCATCGCTCAGGCTTTGTTCAAGCTGCTTCGCGCGTTCACCAAAGACAAAGAACGTATTGTCGTCTGTATCCTGATCACCAGTTATGACTGGGTGAATTTTTTTTCACCATCATTGCATGAACAAGTACTTGAAGTACTGGAATCGTCCCCTGGCATGGCAAATCAACGCTGGAGTACCAGGCGATGGCAACAACGCCCTCCCCACGGCCAAGGTAAAGACTTTCGGAGACGGGCAAGAGCATTGGCACGGGGAAAGGGACCGACCAGACGGAGCTCCGATTAAAATGATGACCCGGGCTCCAGGTTTTCACTTTGCTCTCCTGTTAGTTGAAAAATCTAACTTTTATTTTATTTTGTTAAATAGCGGAAGGGACGCTGCCCAAAAAACTTCCTCCCGTAAAGTTTGCAGATCCAAAACTTCTGAAGGATGTTCGCAAGCTTGCGCAGAAGTATTGTGGACAGGAGGAGAAGGACCAGATAGAACATATGCTAGGTTGTAAATGTTTATTGTTATATTGTCATACATAACTGAAAATGTTTTATAGGCCGCCCAGGCGCAGTTGCAGGCTTGCGCTTTGCAGGAAGCTACGGCGAGGGAGGCGAGCCTGGTTATCCAGGTCATATTTCCTGCACTGACAAAAACGATCAGAAGTGGTCAGTGAATGTTAGAGTGCTAGCAGATCTTCCACCGGACCCCTTTGCAGTCCCACCTGACAGGAAGGCAAAGATGATCGGTCTTTCCAAACTGACAGAGGAGGAAAGGCTAAACTACCCTAGAACTTACTTCCTCAGTGATAGCCAACCGCCAACACATCCTGCTTGGGTTGGAGGTAGAATGCTCTCAGCACAGCAGCGATTAGAACAGGATTTAGCGTTTGAGGCAGCTGATGGTAGGTCAATGCCAGCATGGGAAAGGGTTGCATCCTTTCTTGCTGTCGCGTCAGATGAAAAAGCTTTTGGAGCGATGAGAGTGTTAGTGAAGGAGTTGGTAAGCTATCTTCGAGCACATGGCATAGCCTTTCGAAATACTGATAGAAAGCAGTTCAAACGTGCAGAATTTGTGAGTGCAGCATGGGGGCACTTTCAAGTATGTGATTGCAGCATTGAACAAAAAGGAAAGGCTGCAGTGGGTGGTAGAGATAGTCTTGCTAGAGGTCAGGGTCGGGCAAGTGCTCGGGGTCGTGCTCGGGGTCGGGGTCGTGCTCGGGGTCGGGGTCGGGGTCGGGGCAGGGGTAGGGTTAGAGATGCCATCGGACGAAGAAGAAGAAGAAGAAGAAGAAGAAGAAGAAGAAGAAGAAGAAGAAGAAGAAGAAGAAGAAGAAGAAGAAGAAGAAGAAGAAGAAGAAGAAGAAGAAGACAGTCGGGGTCGGGCCAGAGCTCGGGGTCGGGGTCGGGGCAAAGGTAGGGGTCGAGTGCAATCGGAAGAAGAAGAAGAAGAAGAAGAAGAAGAAGAAGAAGAAGAAGAAGAAGAAGAAGAAGAAGATTGGTTTGCAAAAACATCTAGAAAGTATGCAAGGGAGTTGAAGAAACTAGCTCGCCGTGCAGCTGCTCTGTAAGTGACTGTAGCTCATTTCAATCTACCACCCCCCCCCCCCCGGCGAGCTCCACCAGCCGGATACTAAATTCAAGTCGAAAGTGATTAATAATTTGTCGAATATTATTTAATATTCAGCTTGTAATAATGCAATTAAGCAGATTTAGTAATCAAATTCATTATTGAAACGGATGAGAAAAACCAATATTAAGATTTAATAAATGACTAAGTATCCTTTCTCACATATGTAGGAGGCTTCATATTGATATCACAAAGTCAAACTAGGAAGCTTTAAAACAACTGGCAAATCATTTTAATACGTTATTCAGCTTATTCAATATTATTTTTACTAAATAAAACACATTTTCAATGTCTGAATCAAAAAGTGCAAAATCACCTGTAGGACAATTTCGGAAAAATTGATACCCCACATTTGGCCGAATCACTTGTTTTACCCTCACTCTCTCTGAGAAGTATGTCGGATGTGGCTACCCGTCTTGTCGCGGCATGCCTGTATCGGTTAGATTACAAGCAAGGCTGGCGTCCCACGGTATAGCAAGGCCTCTCCGACGAGAAGAAGATTATTTTCCTACTCTCACCAACCTCTCAATTGCTCAAAGGCAAAAAGTCCCGCCCATCCCGGCTGAATACTTGTGAAGAAAATCATGCATCGGAAATTATGAACATATAATCCAAAGATAATAAGTCAACGAGTCGACTTAATAAATGTTGATCCGGTAATATGAGTTACGGTGAAATTTAATGAATTTGCTATCCCTGAGTTACGGTGAAATTTAATGAATTTGCTATTAGTATCCCTGATGAATATATGATCAACATAATATCTATATATATAAGGTATAGACATGGACATCACATAACGATATTTAAAAAAAAGTGGGATTAAATGTTACAATAAAAGTTATGAAGGCAAATCCATATATAATATGAAATGTGAAATATAATCATACCAAATTAACGCAGTAATCATAGAACAACGAGTTCTAAGAGAAAATGCCGTTTATTTAGTATGAAATATAATGCGACTTAGCAAAAACAAAAACGTCAGCATTTCCCCGGCAAGGGGTACCTTTCGGAAAACAACATGAAAAAACATTATATTTGGAAGGGTCTGAGCCGGCGGAATGCGAGGTTTTCGACGCGCTAAGGACGCCGGGCGCGTTGGCTACGGATCAGCATCAAACATTATCCTCTAGGGTCCTTTCCCTTGAACTTTGCCTTGTGCTCTGGGCCTGACTCTTGCTAGACTACCTAAAGATCCTATCAACGAAGAAAGGGGATAGCGCAAAGCAAGAACACTCCAAAAGCACAAACAAACATGGTGGCGAGTCCGGACAACCTATAATAGCGCTTTTGGGCACAAAATCTCTAAGAGCCGAGGGCTGCTTAGTGAATTTGTCCCCAGAAGCGCTCCGTCACGCGTTGACGCCGCCCACTTCCGATTCAGCCGAACGCAGCGCGAAATACAACCTAAACAACTGGGTTGGATAAGGAATAGCGAGGTTGACCCTCGTAAAAGATAAAACAAGACCGACTTTGAGTAATTACACTCATTTCCGGTCCCCAGTTCCTTGACTTAGTCAAAATTGGCATTAACCCCCTGTTATGGCTATAGCTCGCCTATCAGTCCGTGAGCGCTATCTTTCTAAGCGCTTCCAAATCCAATGCGGGGCAAAACACGTCTAACAACGCGTCTGCTTGATCCTTGGGCAAATACTTAGTCAGTACGTCTCCTAACTGCCCTTTGGTACCTACTTTCCTGAACATTGCTATACCTTCCTGTTCTAACTCGTGCAGGTAGTGTTCTTCCAATTAGTGCGTGGTCCGGCTAACCCGCGTTGTGCAGCTAGTATGGTTTGGGCATTATCCTCATGAACGTCGAATGGTTTAGCCTCCGGGATGCCTAATTCATCTCGCATGTTGCAAATGGACATAGCTTCCCTTAGGGCTTCGTTCGCTGCAAAAATTTCCGCATCGTTCGAAGAAAGTGCTACCTTTGACTGTCTTTTGGACAACCAAGCTATGGGATCTCCTCCTACCAAGACTACATACCCAGTACGAGATTTCCCCGTCTTTAGACAAACCCTGTGAGCCGCATCGGGCCAAACTGTCATGGGTCCTACGGGTCCTGCCTTACCCACTGCACTGGGCTCCTTCCTACTGAACCTAAGTACTCTATCGTTTTTCAGGTATCGGATGATCTTCCCTAACTTGGCATTAGTCTTTCCCACATCTACTGTCTGCATTACACTAGCAGAATTGAGCGCTTCCTTTATATCCGGCCTCGTCATCTTAGCAAAAAAGAGTAAACTCCCTACTATCTGTGGAATCGAAAATTGTCTAAGTCTAGCTTGCGAATCCATCGGCATCGGGTCTGTTTTTGATCCTGGTGTTGCACTAGGTTTGCATTGGTCATACCCGTAAAATATTACAACTTTTCGAGCGTAACTTTGCTGATTTAGAATTATTTCGGACTTGGTCTGAATTATTTCCATACCCTTGAATTCTTTCGCTAAACCGAGTCTTTTGATGGGGAAATTCATCTCAAGTTTCTCGCAAAAACGATCATAGGCTAATTTGCTAGGCGCCATGAATATGAGGTCATCAACATGAAAAACACCTACGATTCCGTCACCTAATTTCACTCCCTTCTCCAAAAACATACAAGGGTCGGATTTGAGCGTGATAAAGCCTAACTGTCTCAAAGTCCAGAAAATATGTCATACCAGCGTTTCCCTGCCTGGGGCGCTCCGTACAACGCCTTGATTACTTTCCATATCTTCCCTACTCTCCCTATCACGGATGCACCATGCGGTGGGCGAGCGTATATGGCGTCAATCATATCAGATTAAGATAAGCATTTTTAAAGTCTACTCCATACAATCTCCTACTATAGCTAACTGTCAACTTGCAAAGAAGCAAAACTGAACGGTGATTCGCATATGGTACGTAGAGCTGTTCGGGGTTGTAGCTTATTCCCGGTTGCAATTGATCTCCCCTCAAGGATAAACGCGACTTGACAAACCTAAATCCATCCTGGTCCGTTTTGACCTTGTGCACCCAAGTTAATCATACTATCTTAACTCCTTCTGGCTTCACTTTCATCTAGCCATTGGTAGGTCTTGAACTCTGCTATCGAACGCAACTCTTTATCTATCCCTGCCTGTAGATCTTTGAGTGTCATGCCTTCAATTGCTAAGTCTGGTGGCAAATGTATGTAAAACATCCATTCACTCACTTCGTCATGTGAGATGCAATCATCCATGTCATACATAGTGGTAACATGATGTGTAGAGATGCGGGTTAGATCTACTTGCTTCCTCACCCTTTTTCCGCTGAATATGTTCGCTTCTGACACTTTGTCGCTTTGCTCCCAAGTTAATCCCTTGGCTGGAGCCTTATTCTCTATATACTTCGATGTGGGGTCAAGTTGGGCGCTAGGGCTATTCATATCTATAGGCAAGGGCCCTATACTAATGCTCTCATCTAATTGCTCCCCCTGGACTCCTTCAACCTCGTAAGGTTCCTGTTCAGTCTCTATCTTGGCCTCTACCTTATCCTCTGTCTCGCTGTCTACACTGTCTACATGCGGTGAAGTGGTGGGACTGTGTGGGAATGGTGCAACTGAAAGGTCAGTGAAACTGGGCTCGAAATTGTCTACCTGGCTAGTTACTACGGCTATCCCGGTGTCTATGAGCCCCTGCGTTGTGCTTGTGTCATTTTCATCGTCGATTTCTGGCTGTGTGTCTATCTCCCCCTCAGTTGCATCTTCCCATACTACTTTAGGTTCAATTGACTCCCCTACCCTACTGAGATCAAAACGGACATTTCTGACTCCAGATAATACCTTCTGTCCGTCCCAAACTCTGTACAAATCTCGATGCATATCGTATCCAACTAACTTTACTAACTTACCGGGCATGGATCTTTTACCGTTTACTTTTCCTACGTGCATTACCCCCATACACCCAATTGGTCGCAAGTGGTGCAATGGCGGTGCCCGTTTGAACAGTAACTGATAAGGGGACATGCCCTTATGCTGTCCTTTAGTTAAAGGCAAAATATTATATAACACAGTGGCTGTATGCTCCATTTCTGCCCAGAAGTTTGGCGGAAATCGAGCATGCTGCCTAGGTGCGCGAGCAGGCCCCCCCGTCACCCATTCATTCTCTCAGCTCTCGCGTTGCCATCTTTATCTGCTGTGGCTGCATCTTTCCATATAATATATCATTATATTTCTCACTAATCTCTCTCTGGGCAGTGAACTCCTGATCGCAAACTATGACTTTAACTTTATTTTCTGTCTGTCTCTTATGAATGCTATCGCTTTATGTATACAAGATACGAACTCATTCTTGTGTCGCAAATAGAAATCTAATGCGTACCCCGAGAAATCATTCATAACCGTAAATTTATATGTTCTCCCCTCTCTGGACATTACTCTCCATGGGCCTTGTGTATCGCAGTGCAACATCTCTCCCACTCTCTCTGCTCTAGGCAAATGATTAGAGGCAAAACGAGGCAACACACGCTAGTTTTAGCTATCATGCATGGCTCACACATTCTGCTCTTCTCTTGCACTCTCTACTGTACCATCTCTACTTATTAACTTAATACCTACGGCGTCTGCAAATGCTTTGGTTCGCTCCCAACTCACATGTCCCGCCATGGCATGAACTATACTAACTGGCAGTGCTCTCACTCTCTTGACCTTAGATGGGTACTTTACAAACAAAACAGTATTCTTTATTATTATATTAGATGATTTATTGCTCACTTTACACTCTCTTGCTGATGTTATGGTCCCTTTTGTGTCTGTGAGTGTGGGTTTTATGCTTGGGTTCTCCCACCCTGTTGCCCCGCCTCTCTCTCTTTCTGGCACTCCCTTTGGGATGAAACGACGATTGGGGTCTAGTTTACTATATTTACTACCATCCCATCGATAAAGCAAAGCTTTCGTCAGTCTCCCCCTGACCAGGATGTCCTTTTCCTTCACCGTCAGTACCCCCTTCAATATGAACATCTGTCCATTTTGATGGAGTACTGCCCGGTGGTGGAAATGGTCCATAGGTCCGGTGGGAGCAGCGTTGATGGGCATGTGAGGGTCGTAGAAGGCTTTCTTACAAATTTTATGTATGTTTCCCCTTCCATCTGTCCTCGACACACACATCATCCCTGCCTCGTCTATCACTCGTGTTCCATTCCCTGTACTGAATGTAACTTTCGCGATCTTCTTCATATCTTTCATCATCGTTTCGTCATGACAGACAAACTGTGTCGCCCCACTGTCTTGGTACACATGTTTACTTTTTGCTAGTCTACTGTGTGCCGTGACAGTGGTGGTGTCAACATTTTTCTTTGACTTTTTCTTCTTCTCTTTCTTCTTCTTCTTCTTCTTCTTCTTCTTCTTCTTCTTCTTCTTCTTTTTCTTTTTCTTTTTCTTCTTCGTCTGCTCTTCTTCTGACTCTGACCAAGAGGACTCCAAGGGCTCAGACGACATCATTTCTGGCACGTCGTCTGAGTCATCAGGATCGTAGTCTCTATCTGGCATGTCTGTCTGTATCTGTCCTTTCAACTCGTCCTGCAAACTCGTGATCACTTGTCTCACCTGTCTATCCAACTGTGTAATCCTCTCTCTTGATGCTCCTGTGATCATCTCTTGAGGGACTGTCACCTCTACGAACTTACCTGAAAGGTCTAATCTAACCTCTATCTCATCGTTCGTTGTGTTGGGTGGATTGGAGTGATTGGTGTGATTGGTGTGAACGGTGTGTGTTTGCTGTCGTTTTGAATGGAATAAGGACTGGGGCTGTTGCGTGTGTTGTGAGTCACTGTTACTAACTCTATGGCTCGCATCACATCTGTGAGGTATTCGTTTATCGTTCCTCCTACCTCAATCACCCTCCTCTCGTCCCATACTCCCCCTGATCTCTTGATCTCTCTTGCTATCTCTCCAACTGTGTGCATTCCTATGCTCGAGATCTGTGAGGTGAGATAAGCTCATGCTGTGTCTCTGAGGGTGTGGGTGAGGTAATAATTACCTTTTCCTCATCCACAGGGACGCTGAGAGCAGACCTTGTGCGCGGAGGCGAGTGTTGAGCAGACTGGGAAGTTTCCACGCCGGCACGACCGGTCTGTTGTGACAAACCTACAAGACTCCATGGAAGTGAGTTTAGTGTAGCTGAGGGGGTGGGATTACTAACCCAAGGTGGGGGTTGGTAATTCCAATCCTCTCCTTCAGCTACACAGCGTAAATTGCGGGTGGGATGCTTGAAGGCAACTGACGCGTAAAGGCTTAGCTTGCGCATAGCCTTGGCGTGCTCCTTGCGTTCTTTCAGCTTGCGTCTCCTCGCTCTTCTCTCTTTCTTTGACCTGCTTCTTGCGTTAGGTCGTATTCGTGCATCTTGGCTCTCTTTTGCTTTAGAGGCCTCAGCATCCGTAGATTTCTTACCCGTATCTGGGAATGGTGTTTTAGACTTTTGTTCTTCACGATCTACTGAGTCACCATCGCTGGTGTCTGACTCCGTGCTGTACTGTTCATCAATACTAAAAGCTGACTCATCCCATGGTATTTTTCTTCCGCTCTCTCTGGGTGTTTAGCTATGAAACTGACTATGTCTCCTAGCTGTGAACTCTCAGAGGTTGCAACCATCTTGAACGTGAATTCCCAAGTTTGAAACCGATCTTCGAAGACCTGTTGAAGCTCGGGAATGCTGCTCAGATGCGTTTTCTTGCCCGTCTTCTCGCGAGCAATGCTCATTAACCGACAGAGTAGCAGTCCTTCCAAACCGGAAGGCTTACTAGACCACGGGCAATGAAGCACTTGACCACTCTAGTCCCAATAACTAGTCAATACAAGCGTCCAAGTATTACTATTCCGTTATTAAATGTCAAGTGTTTTCAGTTCACTTATGCAGTGTTGTTACCTTTTAATTCTGAATACAAACAGTGCTGCTTGAGCACTAGAACTACGATCCCTATCCGTTCCATCTATTGCTATCCGTTCTATAATTGGTTGGTCTACATAACCCGACGAGTGGAGTCTATGCATCACTTAGCTCAGATTCACAACGAGGTAGTAGAAGAGGGATTTTGAACGCGTATTTACGCAGATTACACTCAGAAGACACATACATGTTTTTTACACCAAAGACAGCAGCTAGGAAGAAGGCAGCGTTTGATGAGAAGAGAAGAGAAGTGGACGGAGCGTCAGAAGAAGACGAAGATCAGGACTCTAGGTGTTATGACGAAATTAGGGTAGATAGTGCTCTTCCGATCCCATACGGGAATTACAGAGATGCAAGAGAGGAGTACGACTGGATGTACGAAGAGCGGTACAACAAAGAGAGAGCGGAGAACGAGTTGAAGGAAAAAGAGGAGAGTGGAGAAAGAAAGAGAAAGAGAAAGAAAAGGAGGGAACGAAGGTTAATGAGCACAACCTGATGGTAGCAGACGGTAAGGGAAAAAGCAAGAAAAAAAGGATGATAGTGCAGGACAGTGGATCATCACGAGACATAGCTTGCACCACGGCCAATTTAGACAACCTATCTGACATTGCCTCAGTTAGTCTGATTACCGGAAACGGTGAAAGCGTAGTAAACCAGAAGGGAGGAGCGAGATTAACTCGTGTAGATGGAAGTGGAAAACCTGTAATAAGAAAGAGATGTTGTACGACCCAAGAGTGCCTGTGAACATAGTTTCAACTGGCAGCATGGATCATTTTTACCACAGATCTGTAATTCACCAGAACGGTCAGTTGCTTACTCTAGAGCACCCCATAAGAGTGAAGGAGAGTGAAGTAATTGTCAGGGGGAGAATGACGCCGGGTATGCTATACCGGTGGGACACAGAGTACGACGAACCTCTAGACATAAACAAGAGATTTGATCCCAAGATCAAGGAAAAGAAAGTCAAAACGGGGTAGATGGGGAGGGAACCCCCAAAGTAAGAGAGAATAAGAAAGAAGAAGCGAAAGTTTGTGAGAATAGAGAAAGTAAGGGATATGTGTTGTATTGTATGTATCCCGAGAAGAGTGCGAACAAGAAGCCTCTAGACATCTATGTCATGCGCAGCGGGCATAACGTCGGAGAAATACCGTTACTAGAGAATATCCGTTACAGGATTTGTGCTTTTTGGCAAATTCACGTAAATGTATTCTCTGCCTGCCCTCCTTGCCATTTGCCCTTATATTACCATATTTCTTTACAAGCACAGGAAGAATGTGCAACTTACAATCTACAATTCATCCTTTCCAGACCTTCTTGATTTATCTAGAATATGGTTGGTCTCCGTAGTTGCTCTGCAAAAGCGTTTTCGTGGTTGCATCATTGCTAGGTCGAAAATCCCATAATCTATCACGGATAGCATTTCCGTGTAGAACACTGTACTTGCCGTTCGGTTCGTAACATAACTCATATTTCACAGTTAGGTCTTTCAGTCCATTTGGCATCACATACAGTAAGCGCTGTATCTCTGTCTTATGGGGTCTGGGGTGTCCCTTGCTATGTCCCATCTGACAATCCCAAATCGCTCTCTCTTTCTTCATCGACTCTTCTGATGCCGCTTTTAAGCGTGCTTGTCAAACGGAATCCCTCGGCGTGGTGCCCGCAGCATGTGACAAGAACACGTCATTTATCGCCCAAAACATGTCTGTCAGTAGGTTGTCTGTCTCTGCTACCCTCTCGCCATTCTCTCTCTTCACCTTCACTGCATCACCTGTCTCGTCATCCATGACGCACATCTGTAATAACTCAGCTAGCTTCTTTATGTCCTCAAAGCTAATTACTTTGCCATTGTGTCCCCTCTTTTTACTGCTCCCCTCCATAGGTGTGGTGGATTGTTGTGTGGAGCTGGGCAAGTTGTGATGTGGGGTGGGTGTTGGTTGCGCTTTCTGTCCTACTTCTCCTACTCTGTCTACCGGAGACTGACCTTTTTGTGGTTGCGACGGTGGCCATACCTTCCCTTCTCCTCTTGGTCCCTGACGCACAAGCCACGGGCAGCCTCAATCTCAGCCATGACTCGTCCGGCCCGCGCTCGCGCATCTGGCATATCGACACATTCAGCCATTAATTTTCCTTTTCGCGGGTTTTCCGGCTTTTTGCCTGACTTGGGTTTTTCAGCGGGAATTACCGTACCCTCTTGCACTGGTATTGCCGAATCTTTTTGCGCAAATTGCTGTGCTCTCGCCCCCTTGCCCTCCCTCTCTCTCTCATGACTCTCCTCATGACTTGCTCACTCGGATACTCATTGGTGGGTGGTGGGCGACATGATGGGGCTTGCTGCAGATCGATCTCTGGGAATTGTGGGTCCTGCTGATAGTGATAGCCACACATCCTGGCATATTCTAGCCTCTTGTCCATACTACCTGCCTTACCTATGCTCCCGTCCTCGCCATATTTCCTACCACACTGCCCCCCCCCCCCCTAGAGTTCTTCCCTTCACAATGGATTGTGTTTCGTTTGGGGTTGGGTGTTTGTTTGGTGGGTGTGATGGTTTGTGGCGTCTTGTGTTAGTGTGCCACTTGGGTTTGTGGGAGGGACTGGGGTGTCGGTTTCGGTTTCGTCAGTTTCGCTTTTGGGGTTGGTTGCGAGGACAGTTTTTGCACAAGACTCTCGTGCTGTGAAGGGGAGTGGTTGGGAGGTGTTGTTGAAGAAGGATTAGGGTGTTGGTCACTAGTGAGAGTGTGTTGTGAGAGGTTGGATAGGGGAATGCCACCGAGCGAGTAGCGAGTCTGGGAGCTGCTCGACATTCTAAACACCCCCCCCCCCTCACGGACTAATTCGGGTTTTTCGTTTTCGTTCTCACTTGGCTCCTCTGTTTCACTATCCTCCCCTTCCGTTTTTCCACCTCCTTTTTGGGCTGTGTTGCCCTCTTCTTGTTCCTCAACAGCCTCCATGACAATCAGTTCATAATCTTCTTCTTCTGAACTGTCGTCTTCTCCTGTGTTCTCTTCTTCTTCCCCTTCTTCCCTTTGTTGTCCATCGCCCTTTTCTCCTCTAATAAGAGTAATACCTTTATCCCCTTTCTTGCGAAACTTACTCCTTTTGCTTTGGGTTTCCTTTTTGGAAGGAGCGGTGTTGTGGGACTTATGGCTTCGACGGGAGCTATTAGAACTGTTACTCTTTGAGAGATTAGGGCAAAACCGTTTAGTGTGGCCAGTCCCATTGCAGTTATAACACACTGCAGTCATCATGTTTGCTCCCATCATGTTTGCCCCATCATGTTTGCTCCCATGTCCACCTTTCTGTCTATACTTACTCTTCCCACTCCTTTTGCCTTCTCCCTCTCCCTCATCTCCAAGCCATAAAGCTGCTCCCTGTCCTTCTGCTCTCTCATTCTGCTTTCCCCTGTAATACTTCTTCTTCTTGTTGGTTGCCTCCCAAAGCACGTAGACCTCTCTAGCTGCCTCTACTATATCGTTGTGCTTGGGTCGCACAGCTGGTGCCATGTGATAATGCTTAGCAAAGTATTTCTCACCATAGGCCGGATGAGTACTTAGCTTTTCGAGCAACCTGTTTGTTGATTCGTCCTCCTCAAACTTCTCACCTCTTAGCTTCTCTAGCCACTCTTTCTTGAGTAGGTACCTGGTTAGCCAGGCATCTACGTCTTCGTTCTTCCTAGGCACTCTCTCTCTCTCTCTAAACTTCTTTTCTTCCAGATATCTCGCTGCTCCGGAAACTTGTCCGTATTTTCTCTTGACAATGCCGACTTTCTCAAACCGATCTTTTGCATTGCGGCTTCTGAGATATGCGACGACTTTGTAGTTAGAGAATGCAGTACTTATTAGTAACTGAAATAATTTACATTGCTGCAAATACTTCTGTTCCCTTTTGTACGCTCTCTTAGTCACACCGTGTAAGCTTTTTGCTGCTCTCGTCCGTGATCGTCTCGCTCGTCTCTTAGCTTTTTCTTCCCAAGCTACCTTCTTCCCAGCATTCCATTTCGCCCATTCTTTCGGCTTCTCAAGCTTCTGAGTCTTTGCTTCTATTTGTCTTGTGCGTGATGATGTTGATGAGGAGCTTTCTTTTTCTTTTTCTTACTCACTGTCTTCGCTCACATCTGGTGAATCTTCTTCTATCGGTTCTCTCGGTTCTTTCGGCCCTCATCTGCTGCTCTCATACGGTCTAAATCCCATCCGTATCTTTTTTTTGCTGCAACCTCATCGAGAAATGCATCTTTCACCATATCCCCGAGAATTGTAGTAATGCCGTAAGCATATTCTTCTAGCTGATAGTAAAATCCTTGCAGATGTTCGGTGATACCGTCATAGACGGGTGCGTGAGATAAAAACTGTTTCCAGTTTGTATATTGCTGTGCCATGATGAACCATTTTCCCAACGGCTCATGACCGAGGATTAGGTGTAAACCGATCACTTACCCTACCTTTCACTTACGGTTTGCCGGGAGACTCCGTAAGAAGTCAGGTCGCTCAGCCACTTTAATCCGAAGGCATCAACTCAGAACTGAACTGTCAGAGAGCAAACTCAACTAAGTGCGTGACTAACAGTAACTGCAACTCAATGTTATGATCCAGTACACAATGGTAAAAGTGTAACGGGCACGATTGAATTGAACTATCCAGTAACGGTTATTCCTAATTATGATTTAATAAAATATTGCCGCTTACAGAAGTAAATCATAATTCTGACTTAATATCAACTTGAAGTTTCACTACCCAACGTACCAACTTGAAGTTAGACCGTCCAACGAATACCCGTTACTCCACCTAGTCAATTTACCGGTACTAATTTGGATAGTCTTAGTCATAGGCAGGTTCATAGGTCGGACAGTTATTAATACCTTTACTACTCAGTGGCAAAGACACTTTCTAGAGTATTCTCGAATCATAGTCTGGAATGCCTAGAATTAAATGAGTATTACCATTCTGTTACTAGTGGTCATCAAATTGAAGTTGTGTGACCAAAGTTATTAAACTTTCAGTCCTTTCTCTGGTTATTCCGAGGCTTTACCCTTAGCGGCCGCGGGGTAGCTTCCCTAAACTCTGCGTTTGAGTGATAGACCATTTTGCGGCCAGCCACCCCGACCAGACTTTTCCGGCGGCCGCCGGGGCCGCGGCGTGGACATTTTGGGATTCATTTTTACGCATAAAACTGTCCTTCATCTTTCTTTTCACTTTTTTCTCACACCTCTACCATATCTGTATATATATGTATATATGTATATATATATATTTTTTTTTTCTGAGTTGACTTTTTGATACCCCTTACCGTCCGACAGGAAGCGCTAGAAAATTTTTCAAGTTTTACGATAATAGCATAGACTGAATATAGTGACCTAGTTGTGACAAATAACTAAGGGGGAGCGTTGTTCCTATTCATTTCCGACGTCACCCGGAGTTACCGTTACCTCAGCTGGTAGTTTGATTTGTCATAAGGACGGGTCACGTAATACAAATTCCGAGTCCAGAGGCTTAATTATCATTTTGGTGATATAGCGGACACTATACTTTTCCACTCTAGTGGCAGTATTAACTTAATCAGTTTTAAAAGAAATTTCTAGATAAGTAGTCAGTATTGTAATGCCCCCAACGATAGCTCGAAAAAAAGTCGGTAATACAACCAAACACAGTCCTCAAGAATGAGAATGATGTCTCGTTGTATTAGCTCAGTGAAGCCAAAAAGGAAAACGGCAACAGACCAGGAATAAAATGACATCAGGTCCAATCCGGACGAATAATACTGAAAAACAAGCTGGTGCACCTGTCACCAGGAAAAGGTACTTTTTACCGGCTATCCTGGGGGTGATGCCTACAGTACCCCCTCCCGATTTTATGACGGAAATAGCATTTTCGTCATACACTTTCTGATTTCTTTCTGCAAATAGTATGCGCTATGGAGTCATGCCACACATCGCATCGACCCACGGATAGACGCTAAAAGACGATAAATATATCATCATACAGCACGTCAAAGCGGATTCTCTAGCCTTTCTTGTAAATTTTGAACTCCTTCCCCTCAATTTCTTTTTTTTTCGGCAGTATGTCAAGAACAAACGTACTATTAATAAAAAAATACAAGCAACGTGGTGCTGTAGTACGATTCCCCCTTTGATCTCCTTCTTCTTCTTATCATTATCATTATTATTATTATTATTCACAGGGAGATCGTAAGTACATTGTCTTTTTTAATGACATACCCTTGTATAAGGCGGATATCCTATGATATAGTATTAGGGGGCCAGTCCTAATAGCTATATCCGAAGTCGAGGTGTATGTACCCGACCCTGCGATATACCGACACAAGTAGAGATTGACCGTGCGTATATAATCTATCGTAAAAAATAATTTAATGAAAGTTTCAGAGAACATTTCATTTTCGAGAACATCATCCCAGGACTTGGAAAGGGTCATACCCGGGAACACCATCGCTCAATACACTAGCGATCCCCGTATACGGTGTAGTATCATCGTCGATCGACCTTTCGCACTCGTATGTTGCGATCGAATGCCAAGTTATATCACTGAGTCTTTTTAATATTCATATTGATAACTGATGATGCATGATCAAATCATGATACGCCGTGGGCAATCAATCAGTTTATTTGAGACGCATAAAGAAAAATAGTTTCTTTGTCACTGCCTTCGTCGTCTGGCGCGGATTTCTTTGCCTGGTGGAGGACCACCAACAAAAGTCAGATCGAACTTTGACTGTTCGAGAATGTCCCAGATCTTATTAGGGATTCCGCCCAACGATAATTCAAAAGGGACATCAAGCACTCCTCTTGGCAGTGTCTGAATGGTCCACGCAGTGTAATCCTTGTCTCTGGGAGTAATTGTATCATCCCATGTCTCGAGACTTTTTGCGTCTTTATATACTGGCAGATAATGTCTTGCCTTTGGATCCTCAACCGGGTCCATACTTCTCCAGAACTGGAGTATCGGTTGTACTATCTTTGCGGCTGATGATATTTTGAGTGTCCGTGTGACACGCATCTGTCGTGGGACCGCCACGACCCGCATCAAGTATAAGTCTGAGAGAGTGTCATCAGCGACATGTTGTTCCGCTGGTCTCATCAGATAGAAAACATTTTTCACCCATGCGATGGTTGCTATCGCATCGCCTTCCTTCCATCGCTCATGGACAATCTCAACGTTGCCCGTGTTTGGGTCAGTGTCCGTCCCCTCCTCCTCCTGGTGGACGTCCTTTGATCTCATCGACCTCATCGCCTTCCTCGGTTGGTCGTTGATAAGATCATTCCGCGCTCTCCTTAGCTGCGCCTCTGTGATCTTCTCCTTCTTTCCGCTATGCTCTCGCGGAGACTTGGACTGAGTCCCCACCGCGCTTATGCGGTCAGTCTTCTCCTTGCTGTCCACCTCACTCTCCTCCTTCTCAGCTATCGGTGCCCGATAAGCATCGTCTTGGTCTATGCCAGCCTCCTTGTGGATGGGCGGCACCTCTTTGAAATCATCCTTCATCCGTTTTAACGCCTCCTCAACGGATTCATCTTCCAGTAAGAATGGATCATACTTAATCAGCCTTCTTACATTCACAATTTGCACCTTCCCTCTACCCCTGATCTTGTAATTCAGAGGTCCCGTCTGTTCCATAATCTAATAAGGTCCTTTCCAGTGAGTGAACAGCTTAGAGCTGACTCCCTTCGGGACTTGAGGATGGTACAATAGTACAATATCCCCGACCTGGAACTTGATCTGATCCAAGTGCGCTTGTCGCACCCTTCAGCATCAGTCTTTCGGCGCTCCGCCTCTCTATGCGCCCTGACTATTTGTTCCGCCTCCATCTTCACTCTAAGTCTCATCCCAAACAACTCATCCGCATCCGCCCAAGTGTCTTTTGGGTGAAGGAGCGAAGTCGGGATATCAGGCTCACGCCCATATACTAGCTGATATGGCGAGATTGAGCTCTTCGAGCCTCCTAACGCCGTAGAGGGTAGACAGTTCATTGCAAACGCAAATGATGGTGCTGCCTCGACCCATGCTCTTTGATTCTCCCTCTTCGTGCAATACATCTTTAGCGAGGCTTTGAGGGGTCTGTGTACCCGCTCGATTTTCCCATTTGCTCGCGGGTTATAGGCAGTAACATATTGCCATTTCATCCCGTAATACTTAGATAGTTTGTCGATGACCTCGTTATTAAAGTCCGAGCCTCGATCAGAACATATCTTTCTTGGTACTCCGATCTGTGAGATGATCCTATCGATCAGCGCCTCGGCCGTCGTCTTGCCAGTAAAGTCTTTGACAGGGATGATCCACACATAGTTGGTGGCTCTGTCAATAGCCGTGAGGAGGTATTTGTAACCATCCTTCGATTCTGGGAAAGGTCCCACATGATCAATGTGTATAAACTCAAACATCCCCGCATGAAGAGGAAATTCGCCGATCAGGCCAAAATTTGCCTTCAGCGGTGTTTTGTTTATCTTGCACGGGATGCATGCATCCACCGCCTGATCTATCTCCTCCATCTTCTTCCACCAGAATCGCCTCGCTACGAACATATGAGTTCGTTGTCGACCCGGATGCGCCAAAGTGGGCGATTGTGGGCTGCGACAAATATAAATCGTCTCAGACTCTCCGGTACCCAAAGGGTCCATTTGTCCGGCTGTGACGCATAGCGACCGTGAAGGCCCTTGTACCACAGTAGACCATCTCTCCATCCCATCTCCTTCATCTGATCTTTGATCGCTTTCGTCATCTTCAGCTCATCAGGGTTCTGATATAACTGTATCAGTTCTTTAAACTCCGGATCTTGAGCCTGTTGTTGCCTCCATGCGGTAGGCGAGGCTATATGGATAGTACCATCTTCTAGCCGTACCCCGATTCTTTCCGGGTCATCGTCTAGGTCACTTCTCCGCTCTTGAGGAGGCTCCGCATAAACTTCCTGCGTCTCCTCTTCCTCTCTTATGTTCGCCTTCGCATTCTGATATACCTCATAGGACCACTCAGCGTCCTCCTGGGTATGTAGCTCACAACATATCCCGTGATCCGGGCCTTGTGGACTGTACCGTAGACCTGTGCGGTCATATCGGACTCCACTCGCCATCCCCATCGCTTCAATGTGGCTGACCTCATACACCTTGTCAGTGGACAAGTCTTCCATCTCCACCGTGGACACCAACGCCGATACTTCTGAGTTAAAGTCTAGCCTAGAGAGGCTATCAGCGACCACATTTCGCTTTCCCGGTAGATGGACCATTGTAAAATCGAAACAAGACAAGAACGCTTGCCGCCGCGCCAGCCGTCCCGTCTGTTCATGATTCATCAACCATAACAGGTTATGATGATCAGTTCTGACAGTAAATTGAGGTCCTCCCCACAAATACTCTCTGAGCCTCTTGAGGGCCCATACTACCGCCAACGCCTCTCTTTGCCTTGTCCAATAGTTTCTCTCCGCCGCACACAACTTCCTACTAATAAACATGATTGGGCGTAATTTCTTCTCCTCATCCTCTTGTTGTAATACCGCCCCAATCGCAAACTTAGATGCGTCTGTATCGACTACTAATTGTTTCGTAAAGTCGGGCATCGTTAACACCAGTCCTCCGTCTTTCGGGTCTCTGTAAATGAGATCTTTGAGCGCATGAAACGCTTGCAAAGCCTCTTCGCCCCACTTCTCAAAGTCTCCAAAATCTATCATTTTCTCCAACTTAGCCCGTGTTGCACCCCAATCGGGTATAAACTGGCTATAGTATTGCGCCATCGCAAGGAATGAGTGCAATTCAGTGCGGTTCTTCGGTATCGGTCGATTCATAATCTCCTCCCTCTTCTCTTTAGATATCGAGACTCGGTTATGAGAGATCTCGTACCCTAAGTATGTCACACCCGTCTTGGCAAGTTGACACTTCTTCAGATTGCACTTCAGGCCAAAAGCTCCGATGCGCCTGAATATATCGGACAAATGATCGATATGCTCCTCCATTGTGTTAGAGTATACGATAATGTCATCGATATAGCAAAATGCATATTCTCCCGCCTTCTGTCCCCTCTTTCTCATAAAGCCTCCGTCTGTCAGATCATCGTACTGACTGCTTAGCATCTTGTGCATCGCCTTCTGAAAGAGTCCTGGGGCTTGCTTGAGACCCATCGGAAGCACTTTCCATTGGTATATCTCCATACCCACCACAAACGCCGTCAGCCATCTGGACTTTTCTTCCAGTGGTATCTGCCCGAAGCCGTTCTTAAGGTCAATGACTGAATAGAATTTTGCATTCCGCAGTACTCTCCTTCCTTCTTCTAATGTCGGGAGAGGATTTCTCTCTTCCTCCAGCACCTTGTTAACACGAGCATAGTTAACTTTCAGGCGCCATTCTCCTCCTGGCTTCGGCACTATTCTCGGTTGTGAGACTATTGGAGATGTTGATCTCTCAATAAAGTCCTCATTGAGCAGCTGTCTTGCTAGCTCCTCCGCTATCTTCGCCTCATGTATACTCGAGTTCGCCCTTCGTGGTGCCGGTGACGGCTCCGCATCCGGTATTTTGTAAATAACCGCAGTGAAATCTTCAGGCTTGACACCACCTGCATGTGGAGGGTCAAAAATTTCCTTGTTCGCCTCTAATTTGGCTTTTAAAAGCTCCTTCTCCGTCTCCGTGCCTACTCCTTCTTCCAATATTTTCCGCGCCGCCTCTTGAAAATTTTCATCAGACATCTGCTTATGTTGCTTGAGGGGTTCTCTGTCCTCCTCCAAGCCTAAGTCCTCTTCCGAGACATCATCTAGGCCCGTCTTTTCATACGTGACCGTGTCCGGCTCATCATCTTTACCGAGCTCCACCAGCATGTCAATAAGTCTCGCGTATTGCAAAGGAGCTTTACGGGTGTAAAAACCATCAAAGCATGTGAATGCTTGCGGTATCAATTTCAACTTGTCGAGGTCTCTGAGCTTGCACTGCTCTGCTCACGAGTTCCCATACGACAAGCCACCACTAGCTGTTGCTTGCGAGAGGGTACCGGTATAGGATGATCAATAAGCCGGTCCCTTATTTCCTGCGCCCATATCGCCTTCTCATTATATTGCAGGATAATAGTATACGGCTTATTATTTTCGAATAAAGTCCGTAAGCATTTCTTCACTTCAGACAGTGAACGCGGCCACGTCGGCTCGTCACCCCAGAAATCAGTAATAAAACTTTTAATAGTTTCTGGTGGAGTATCCGGGATTCGCCCCGTTCTCCTTGGTACAAACGCCTCCCTTTTTTCTTCTCCTACTTTCGCATGGAAACAGTATCCGTTAGTAATATGGACATCTGTTCCTACTCCTTCCGCGAATCTCGCCAACGACGGGCTTCTTTGTGCGACACATATAATCTCCTCCTTTCGATTCTCGAATAAGTCATCAATAGACATTTTGTCCCAATGGCATGTCGGAACTGTGACAGTGCACACTTGGGATTCCCAATTGTCGGTCCAGGACAGTTCATCCGGTCTTACGACATGGGGGTGAACGTACACCTCAAGTGCCTCATGTGCGATGGCCATCTTTTTGTGATCCGTCGCTAGACTCAGCTCATAAGCCTCATAAGAGTCAGTAGCGTTGAAGGGATCAATATCGTTCTCTTCTCCTCTTTTTACTCCATATATCACTCGCCGTGCGGCGCAATCAATCACAGCCCCCATCGTAGCCAATTGGTCATACGATAGTAATATTGACCCGTGGTAACCGGGGACGACATAGAGGTCCATACGGTATACTCGTGCGGATTTCAATTTAAAGGTCAGTG
This sequence comes from Paulinella micropora, assembly GCA_019918135.1. NCBI lineage: Eukaryota > Cercozoa > Imbricatea > Euglyphida > Paulinellidae > Paulinella > Paulinella micropora. The sequence goes on from WBZZ01006208.1 coordinate 191,355, forward strand.
TGATGATTCCCGTGATATCCGTCCGGCTGCTCACTCCTTTGAGAGTGCCCGTTGACTTTTTCATATTTCCGTCCACCCAGTCCCGGTATCGACTTAAAAACTTCCTGCCGACAATATTAATATTCGCCATCGTATCATTACCAACTTTTAATATTGTCTTCAATGTTTCACAATAAAGTTCCGTATAACACAGAGCATCGGGCCTGTGTATATTGGCTGCGAGAACAAGAACTTTACGTTCCAAATTTTGGAGTCTTGTCTCTAAGTTTTTCAACTCCTCCTTCTTCTCCTCCTGCTTCACCTCATTAACATTTTTATTATTCTGCGGTACTGGTGCGTTTACTATTTGAGCGACATTGTCTTGTGGTACTTGAGTACACACATTGTCTTTTTGCTCGCCACCCGCCGCGACCGTAGACATTGAGTCTGTTCGTGGTTGTTTGCTTGGCCGAGGCGATACGTCTGCCATTGGCCTCCTCGCCTCCATCGCAAGTCTCGCCTTCCTATTTGCATCAGTTATCATTGGTAACCGTGATGTATGAACGGGTATGAGACTACCTTGGGGCTGCAGTCTCTGTGTACCCACATCTTTGTATTCAGATTGAGGAAGCGTTGGCCCATTCTGCACAACAGCATTAGAAAGCACTGTGACTTTAGAGTTAAACTTCACAGTCTTCTCCTTCCTCTTTTCTTCCCCCTCCAGTCATTCCACCACCTCGAAACGATTACCTTGAGTAGTGTCCGGGTGGGATGACGTATCGGTCTCCGAGGCAGTGTTGTAGGCCTGAGCTCGACCGAAATTTGGGTTGGAGCTTGCCCACGAGCCTCCTCCTCCTCTGGGTGGGGGGGCTGGAGCTCGAACAGCTCTCCCTCCATATTAAAACAAGTGATTCGGCCAAATGTGGGGTATCAATTTTTCCGAAATTGTCCTACAGGTGATTTTGCACTTTTTGATTCAGACATTGAAAATGTGTTTTATTTAGTAAAAATAATACTGAATAAGCTGAATAACGTATTAAAATGATTTGCCAGTTGTTTTAAAGCTTCCTAGTTTGACTTTGTGATATCAATATGAAGCCTCCTACATATGTGAGAAAGGATACTTAGTCATTTATTAAATCTTAATATTGGTTTTTCTCATCCGTTTCAATAATGAATTTGATTACTAAATCTGCTTAATTGCATTATTACAAGCTGAATATTAAATAATATTCGACAAATTATTAATCACTTTCGACTTGAATTTAGTATCCGGCTGGTGGAGCTCGCCGGGGGGGGGGGGGTGGTAGATTGAAATGAGCTACAGTCACTTACAGAGCAGCTGCACGGCGAGCTAGTTTCTTCAACTCCCTTGCATACTTTCTAGATGTTTTTGCAAACCAATCTTCTTCTTCTTCTTCTTCTTCTTCTTCTTCTTCTTCTTCTTCTTCTTCTTCTTCTTCTTCTTCTTCTTCTTCCGATTGCACTCGACCCCTACCTTTGCCCCGACCCCGACCCCGAGCTCTGGCCCGACCCCGACTGTCTTCTTCTTCTTCTTCTTCTTCTTCTTCTTCTTCTTCTTCTTCTTCTTCTTCTTCTTCTTCTTCTTCTTCTTCTTCTTCTTCTTCTTCTTCTTCTTCTTCTTCTTCTTCGTCCGATGGCACTCTAACCCTACCCCTGCCCCGACCCCGACCCCGACCCCGAGCACGACCCCGACCCCGAGCACGACCCCGAGCACTTGCCCGAC